>JAUBNQ010000023.1:17333532-17357266 GCA_032353495.1 Ctenopoma kingsleyae
CAGTAGAAATCAAGCTATATCTATATGTGTGTGTATGTATATACACACATATACACACACACACACACACACACACACACACACACACACAACCAGTCAAACGTTTGGACACACATAGGAATGTGAATTCATGAAAAGATACATGTCTTCAGTTGTGTTACCATCATTGCACATGGTTTTCTAATGATCAGTAATGCTTTTAAATTAATAAATCTGCCTTAGCAAACATAACTATGCTATTGGAAGACAATACTAATGTTTGCAGAATTTAGGCCTCTGTATGTTTATGTAAATATTCCTTTTAAAAAACTGTTGTTTTAGCTACAATAGTCATTTACAATAAGAACAATGTCTACATGTTCATTCTGATCAATTTGATGTTATGAAATCTGATTTTCTTTCACAAACATGGTCATTTCTATGTGTGTCCAAACTTTTGATTGGTAGTGTGTGTGTATATATATATATATATATACACACACACACACACACACACACACACACACACATTCATCTGTCAGCACCCCCCCCAAGAACCTTTACTCTAGTGGACAAAGTAAATATTTAAGCCCTCTGGTAGGATGGAGCAACTAAACAGAGCGGCCATGGGGAGCACCAATTGCTCTAAAATCTCTGTTTCTGGTGCTGATATGGGAGAAACTAAGGGGGGAGGAAGAGAAGGATGGACTATGAGTCTGGAGTGTGTGTTTCGCTGTCAATATACCCACCTGTTCAGACAGGCTTTTAAACTTTAATGCCCTACAGTCTCTTGCTTGTGCACATTTTTTTTTGCTTGTGCCTCTTTTCTTACGTTTTATCTTTGACATATATGTTGGTGCCAAGAAATGAAGAAATCAAGGCACTGACACTGGTTTTAGATGGAGGTAATAACAGATGTTTATTCATGTCTGTACTATACTGTAGAGATTTCTGAAAATGACTTGAAGACTGAACTTAAGCATTTTAAATGGTTGTGAAAATTGAGTTCTTATACATTTTAATATCTAACAAAATTCTAATTTAACTTACAACAACAATGATTAATAGCTCTGTTTCAGCAAATAATAGAAACTGTTCTATTAAGGACAAGGCATGAAATAAAATGGAGGCAAGGAAAACAGAGAAAGAACAACTGACATAAATCAAAAAGGGGCCGTGCATCAGTGTCTCAAATTTTCCTGAATGGTTCTGGACAGGTGAGGAGCCTGTGGTGTAGCAGTGAGGAGGACAGAAGAAGTAGGTGGAGGTAAGCTAGGTGAGTAAAATAGGGTGAATACCATTGTGAGGCAGAATGATCCTTGCAACGAATAGAAAAAGGGGAAGACAGATATGGTAGGGTAAAGTTAGGTGACGATGAGAGGTAAACAGGGCTTAGCGGACTAACAAGATTGACTTTAAAGTCGTCCAAAAGCTCCATACACAGAATTCTCAACAAGTGGATGTGACATTTAGCTGTTAAATCTGGACGAGTGAGATGTGATCATTTGATAATACTAACAAATAAACTACACTTCTTCTCTAACTTTCTTTTTTATTAAGGTCATGTTTGTTGTTCTGTGTGAATGCTGGACATGATAGATGAGGAAATAAAATGCTAATTAATTGATTAGAAGATAGCAGTATTGGCCTCAGCTAAGATGGGCATTGGCATAAGAGATTAATGTAGTTACGATGTGGACCTAAAGCTTAAAGACAAAGCACTATTCATCATATTTATGGGCAAAATATCCCATTTGTGATTCCTTAAAATGTCACTTGTGCATTGCTGCATCAGGACCACATTTTCAATTTTAAAATGTTCATTCATTCATTCATTATTAGACTTTTTAGCATATTGTTTCCCAGATCTCATATTTAACCTAGAATATCTGTTAGGGTGAGCTGGATTTTGTGCTAAAATAAAGAAAAAAAAGTTTAAACACACAATGAGAAAAGGAAAAATTACTGTATCACCAATACATGTAAACAGCTGTATCAGTTGGTCTCAGTTCACAGAGGGGAAGATTTCCGACAGCTGGTGTGTATGTGTGTCAGGGGGATCTGGGTGTGGAGCCTTGACCAAGGGCATAGGACAGAAAAAAAATGGGAGTGTGGTGACTGGAAATTCCCCAGCCTCTTTGTTTCTGTAAAACATAAGAAAACAATAGCCAAGACTTAATTATGGTGGGATAGTAAAAAAGAAAATAAATAATTATACTGTTGATTTTTCTTTTCATTACAAACTTTTGGTTAAATTTAAAACAGCAGCATTTGTTCTATATCAGAGTGACAGCAAGCTCAAACACCATCGCTAGATTTAAATTTCTTGGCCATTATCATGGTGAAATCTGATGGTGTCACCTGTTATGTTTACACCTGATACAGTAGGCTGTATGTGGACACGACACAGTCACGTTATTACAGTGTGATAAAGTTATGTGAGCATTACTGGACTGTTTGTTTTGTTTGTTTAGAGATGTATGATGTAATATATGATATAGCTGTGTTGTGATTATGTAGGTCAGCTAAAATCAATACCATATTAAACAGTGAATAGGCAGAGAAAAAGGGCATTTAATGAACAAAACATTACAACATGCACCATAGCAACTGATATCTCCAAGTACAACCATCAGTAATGTCTTAATCTCATCTAAAAACTGATCCACAGGCAGACAATTGTCACTTTGAAGCACCTGTTCTCACTCTGCCAGCTCAAGTTGGCAAGTGACAAAAAAATAACATAACAATAACATATAATAACATAATAAATGATAAATAATGTATATATAACCCATAAAATGCTTTATATTTGATTTTGTTTTCATATTTTTCATTACTACACTCAATTAGAAAACACAGACCACAATAAACCCACTGTAGTGAAAAAGAAGCAACCTAGAGCTGGTGTGGTAAACGGTGTTTTATAATGAATACAACACAGACGACGGGACTGACAAAATAAACAGACGGCAGGGGTGGAGAGGGTGTAGAGAAAGTATGCTGAACTACTCAGCAACAGCCACTCAAGTCGTGACGTGTTCACGGTGCTTCCTGCAGCGCTTTAACCCGGGTCCTAGAGACAGTATTTGAGCTTTCTATTCGCTACTTGGCGCTGTTGCTATGGGGCTGTGCATGTTGAGCCGTGCACGCTGCACCGTGCATGGAAAACAGTTTGTGTGTGCTGAGTTTGGGATTAGGACAAAAGTGTCAGGAGCCGGGTGAAGAGCCCGCATCAAGAGTGGAGCATGATGAAACGTGTTGTTTTGTCACTGTTGCGCTCGCTGTTGTTTACCTCCTTAATGGTAAAGATCCAACAGTACAACTATCACAGCATAACATGCACTGTAGGCTATATGTCTCCTTATGTGTCTGACATGGTGACCTGAATGAACTCTGTGATTCATCTCGATAACACATTTATTTACATTTATGAGTATGATACTCACAGTATGTTTATTTTGAATTAATCGATTGATCGATTAAACCTTCTCAATAGTGAATTTATGATGACAGTACTGTTTACCAAATGCTATTTATGTGTGCAAATGTGACTTGTAGATATCACAGTCGGTCTAAAGCTAACATTTAAACACATATTTATTTAATACAGTCTAAACAGTACATACTATGGTACTCCGGAAGTTTATTGTGACATTATAGTTCTGTAGTGTCACAAAAAGTATAATATTATTGTGAACTTTCAGAATTGTGATTGTATTTTTTTTTTTGACAAACCAGTGTTTCATAGCGTATTTATGTCGGCAAATGTGACAGCTAAAGTTGGTCTATAAGCTATAATCAGAAGGTTGGTTTTATGACAGCTAATAAACATATATAATCTATCACGACGTACATTTGATCATTGTCCTGGTGATGGTGCATGATGTGCCAGCGTTTATTATTGTAAGATTCAACCTTCTGTGATGGAAAATTACATTTAAAAAGAGCCAAATCAGTAAGTTGGTAACGAAGACAACAGAGGCGATAACATTAGATAAAAGTTTTGTTTCGAGGACTATGAAAGAATTCGCCTGAATTTCACATGAGCAGCTGGGAATATAAACGGGCGACAACAGGGGGGCAGTCTGTGGCTGGATCACACCCCGCGCCACAGACGCTCCACCGGCCGGGCGTGTGTTTCCATATCTCGCGGAGCTGCAGCAGAGCGCGTGGTATGAAATGAGGGAGGAATATGTGTGCTCAAAACATGTGGCTCAATACAAACACCTGGCGAACAAAAGACATCTTCCACGTCTTCCACCATCACTCTGGTCAGAAGAAGAGAACCGTTTCAGTGAGAGGACCGGTTATGTTTTCTCCACGTGGATATAGGGTGAAATGGGTGCGTTATGTCAGTGCCACCAACCACCCTTAGAGGAGCGCCTATAATGAAAACTCTGGTGAAAAATGCGGATACAACACATTTAAAAAAACATCACCAGTAAATGATCGCTAAATGGATATAAAACACACTAATTTTACCACAATAAAAGAATTCGTAAGATTCAGCTTTTGTGATCCGGAAACAAACAATTCTTCGACATTAGATACCCATGCATATATGTATATTTTTAGATTTTTGTTAGAGCCAACACTGTTTAATAAAACATGTTCTGATTCTGCTGGTGTTATCCCCAGCTAGAAATTGGTTGCCAAGCATTGCATCATTCCTTTCATGTGACTCCCATACGCCCCAAATTCGTCCTGGCCGTCTTATGACTGCATCACAATTGCTGCTCGTACAAACTATACAAGCCTAAAGTGAGAACAACCAGCTAAGACAACACCGCCTCAGTGCCGATTTCGGATGACCCTATTGGATGTCACCAAGGAAAAGATCTTAACTACGCTCCTCTGATTGGTCGGTGGGACAGCCAGGCATCCGTTCGACGTTCGGTTGTGGAGACTCTACCTACCCAGGCATAGTTCGGTTGGCCTCTCTCTCAATATAAACACCGCCGGGAGTTTCCGAAAAATCACATTCAGCCGTCAAGACTGAACAATGGTTAACATGAGCTATCACCAATTTTTACTAAAATATCCACATTCGATTTCAAGACAGTTGAGAAGGCGAGCGAATAAAAGAAAAAGGGTGAGTACATAGTATTGTTAATTGTTTTGGCTTGTGGTTCGATGGTTTTCAGTCTTGTTGGGAGTAATGGCTACTTAACTTGAAGTGGCCTGGTGTAAGTTACTGGGGGAAAAAAAAGATTGTGTGCATGTTTTTGGCAGAAATCCCAGTGCCACTTTTAGAATAACAGTTGTCATTATCAATCATAATTTACATCGAGGTGTTTTTTATGAGTTGTCCTTCTTCGTTTAAGTTGTCAGGCTCATACGGACTTAGTTACAGCTAGGAAGTTTAGAGGCTTTGACCGTCGAGAGTGGAAAACGTTTAAATGTTTGTTTGTTTTAGCTACGACTGTCAGCACTCTTCAGTTTGACGACCTTTAACTGTCACGTAATTTTAAGTTATATAACACATTTTAGCCCACTCCGGGTGCGTCGTCGGGTGTAATTGTTAAGTCGTCACTGAGCAGCTTTTACTTTTGACAGCTGAATGTGTTTTTCCATACTTTTTCAAACCAGTTTAGAGTAAATGTCCGTCACTGAATGAACTTGTGTTTGTGTGATTTTGTCCCATTTCCCAGCCCGCTGTCTTCTTTTTTTTCCCCTGTGCGCTTCCTTTTGTTTCGCCCATTCCTCCTGCTGGACTTACATTTCCATGACGTAATTGTCTTGGCTTACAGTGGACATGTATCCCGATAAAATCAGATGAGAATCATTTACTATGAATATTAAGTACGTTTTTAAATAGTACAATAATATCCACATTTTATTTGCCAGATTAAAGTGCCGGTATGGTTGCGCTCACAGGGGAAGTTTACCATTTTACATGAAGTTAAAAAGAATATTTTGAATCTATCGCTTTACAACGTAGAAATTCACGTTACTGTCAACGCAACATCTGTGTGAGCATGGTTTAATTTTTTTTTAAACAACAAAATAAGCAAGGCCCAAATCCTTTTATATTTGTATAAAATGTTTATTAACTGACAAGCGCCGTCTATAATAATAATGATAATTATTATCTCTTTGTTCAGGACAACTGTTAGAAATTAATAAGACCAGGAGATGCGTGTGTCACAGATCAATTTAAGGTTTCACTTGTCGTTTTTTAACCACTTGTTTATCGATTGTGTTTTGTGAACCATAGAGGGCAGGGGGCGCAGTAGAGAACATTTTGGTCTTTGTTTACAAAAAAATGAGGAGGGATTCTTATTGTTTTCTTTATCATTACAATTACTGACAATGTATTTGTTATATTATTATTTTGAGTTTTCATGATTTTCCAAAGCAGTCATTAAGGTTTAATTTCCGGCACCTTTTGTTTCCACATAATCTAGCTCTGTATTTGTGCAAATCATCATTTTGATTCTGAAATCTCAGCAAATTTCAGCAGTCAGGAGAAACATTTTTCACGTTTTAAAACTAACCTATCAAATACTTTTTCGTTTCAGAATTATTGGGACAAGCTATCTCCAACAAATTGGCAGACTTGATTAACAGACTTTCCTAAGGTAACTGGACCTTTCATATTTGACACTGCAAATGCTGCGTATTTGTGGCATTAAGATTTATTTTATTTAATCCCATTTAATTTAATCAATTTGGTAATGTTAATGTCAATTTTGTTATAAAAAATTTCATACATTTTCAATCTTCAAATTCTTCTTATTGACCATTTTACTGCAGTACAGCCTTTTCTTCACCTAGTGTCACTGTTACTCCAATTTACATTTAAGTGTGTTACACAATATAGTGTACTTTGGTCTAGTTTGTTTTATCATCAAGTAAATAATTACACAGTTAAAGACTTATAGCAATATTCTCAGTAATTATACAGGTCATTCTTCATTGCATACCTAAAGACTATTACTCAACCAGCTGCAGAACAGTGACAATAAAAACAAACAGGGCAGCGTCATTGTGACGTGTCACTGTAATGTGCGGTTGCTCTGATATCCTTTAATCTTTCTGGTTTTCCCAACCCTCCTGTGTCTGGCGGATGCCACCCTCAGGTCCAGTGTGAACCGTGTGGCCGAGTATCTGTGCGTTGTGACTAATTGGCGAAATGACTGCCGAGTGGCTACACCTGCCCCCGCCGTACCCCCCTGGCGTGGGGCCGTTGTGTGGTGCAGAGTTGGAGGCGTGGTATGAGGACCTGCAGGATATTCTAGGCTCCGACACGGGAGGGGCAAAACTGGCACGTGCCCCTACATGCACCGAGGTCAGTAGCTTGAAGAGTGACATGGCCATCACACCCATGATGAGTGTGAGTGTTTCCGGACATTGCATTTCTTTAAGATTTGTTTTACCGTTTCTTAAAAAAAACATAAAAAAGATTCACTAACTAAAGTGAAATTTACTTTTACATTTGACACCTTTTGACAGGCGTTGACATTTCTGTTTTGTGCTTGTAGAAGGAGCCGGAGTTTCTGGATGTTCTGGAGAGTTGTTCTCTGACATGGTTGACAGACGGAAGCCAGACATGGGGCGAAAGTGTCCAGAGGGCAACAGAAGAGAGCCACAACACCCAATCTCTGCATCACACCTCATCATCCTCCTCTTCCTCCTCCTGCAGTCCAGCTGTTGCAGAAGAGTGGCGAACGGAGGGTGAAAGTGGGAGAAGTGGAGATAGCTCGGCAGGAGGTAGCAGTGACCTGCTGCCTCCCGAGTTCTTTGAGTTGCTTAGTGAAGGAGGAGTGGGAATGGTGGATGCAAGCGGAGCAGTGATAAGCGGTGGATATTATTACCACCACCATCAACAACACCAGCTTAATAATGTCCATCCTGCATCTCCCTCAGCCAGCGAGGAGGAACTTCCCTGTGTCCCAGATTCTCCATCCTGCTCCTCCTCAGCCTCCCAGTCGCCATCTCAAAATTGTTCTTCTCCTTCTTCACCTGTCTCTTCTCCTTCCGTCTGTCCATCCTCCTGCTTGGGAAAACGCAAGAGGACCACCAGCGAGAGGGCCAGTGGTGCCTTGTCCTCTTTTGCCTCCTCCACACAGTGCGCATCCTCATCCTACTCGTCTGCCAAAAAGAGTCGAAAAGAAAGAGAGCAAGAGAACGAGAGGAAGGTGCAGGAGCTGACGGAGCAGAATGAGCGTTTGAAAGCAGAAATTGAAAGGCTGGGAGAGGAGGTAAAGAGGACACGAAGAGCCTTGATAGAGAGACTAGTCAACACCAGGAAATAAGAATAAGAGACAGAATGAAAGACAGGAATAAAGGATGACAGATTATACATGATTGGAATAAGTAGTGGTGGGAAAGGTGTAATATGGTGGTCATGAGATGCCTCTTAGGAAAAGAAATGGAATGGAAACCAAAGATATATATTTTATAAGAAAAGGGATTTTTGGGAAAGACAGAGTGAAAGACAGCTAAAAGAAAAGTGATGGAAGTCAAGACAAGAAAAGGCAGAGAAGGGCTGCAACAGCACTGCGGCAAGTAAAAAGACACAGCATGTAGAAGGGAAGAACAGACAGCTCTAAGTGCAAATCATGAAGTGATTTTGATGAATGTTATGTCATTTTTGAGAATGCCTAACACTACCATCACATAGGATGGTAGAAATAAAAGTTATGAGCATTTGATGATTTGTATGTAGGACAGAAAGGAACGTAATTGAGAGAGTGCATTTCATTGTCATACATTCCCACCATTTTGCAATAAATTGTAACTCCTACTTTAAGGGCTGCAATCTGGCTAGCAGAGATTATTTGCCCCAATTTTGTGGAGAGTTTAGGAGCTCAGGAAAAGTTTGAAAGTGCCCTGTGCAGTTTGAGTATGAGAGAATGATCTGTTTTTTTGTTTAGTTTTTTTTGGGAGATAATTCATAATGTTTCTTACTTTTTTATAACCTATGGCTTGTATGTCTGTAGGTGTATTTAGATAAAGCAAGTAGGACCCGGCTATACTTTCTAAACTGACCTTTTCTAACAATATAGGAATTTGTGGTAGGATTATTACAAATTGTTCTACCCAGCTTTTTACTATTTTTATATAACGCTGTAATATGTACAGTTGTATTGCAATGGCTTGTACTGTAATATTCCAACATATCCACTGTTATTTTCACATTGTAGTCAGAAATTTTTAATCGTGGAATAATATGCATGGCTTTTTATCACTGATTGCATCAAATACGTGTATTTTTACCATACCATTTCTTTTATCCTTCATTGTAATCCCAAATTTGCAATAAAAGGAGAAAAAAAAAACGTGTGTAATGTAATATTTATTTGCTTGCCTTTTATTGACTTGTGTATGAATGATTGTTTTTCTGTAGAAAATAGTGTAAATTAGAGGTTCTTGAGAAAAGGAGACAGTAGTTTTTAGTTGAACTTCAATCAAATTTCTGAATCCAAAAAGGAAGTATTTTGAGCAAATGGCAAAAAACAATTTTCCAGAAGACATAAAAAACATCTGTAAATGTGCAACATTCCTTCCAATGCTAATATCGTATGCTGACTTTATCACAGGGTGAGTATAAAATCAGTTTCTTTTGGTGTAGGGATTTGGAAAAATCCTTCCATTCTGTAGCTGTATTCATTTGACTCTCTCTTTGTGTGTTTTCATTTCCCCGTCGGCCTATCCAGCATTTCATTAGTCCTCAGTGCCAATACCACATTGTCTTAGATCCTGTCACGGCTTTGCCTTAAGCTAATACCCTCATCTCTCTTTTAGTGTGCATCTTGTTCTCATTCTTCACTATCATACCTCAAACCATTCTAGTTGTTCCTTCCTCTGACTAACCTCCATCTTTTTTGCTTTCCCCTTTTTCCTTCTCACTTCTTCTTGCCCTTCTGAGGTGCAGGCTCAGAGCTTTTCCCCTCTGCCACAGCCAACTGTTTCTTAAGGTCCAACAGTTTGGTCACTTCTGCTGTGATCACCGCCTTTTCTGCCTTCTGAGCTTTGAGTGCTCGCACCTTGTCCCCCTGTGATAAAGAAATTTAGAGATTAATTTGTATCTCACACCCAATTATGATTTTCATTAAATACACAATACCTACGTTTTGCAGCTTTCTTGTCAAACAACAGTTAACTATGGCAGCAATTTGAGAGTTTGTAATTATATGTATCTGAGTCATTTTAGAAATACTGGGAATTAAATATATAATTCAAAAATATTTAATTGCTACATTTATAGTAGAAGGCATAACATAAAAATCAAAGCTTACAAATAATGAATTACAAACGCAGACACTTTATAATAACTTTCCAAATACAAATACTAAATTACATTAGCCGTTATTTATTTTTGTGATTAGTCGCACACATAATTTGAATTTAGGAAAAATTGTTCTCATTCATCACGGAAGATGGCCTCCACTTTTGTGAACGGCTTTAACAACAATTTATATAAAATACAATCCAACCCAATTTTTTTTTAAAATGATAACAAACTTATAGTACTGTTTTAATAACACATTTTTGATTAAATGGGTGTAACAATTAAGTTTGAAATTGACAGACGAAGACTGTGTTGCCAGGCAGCGATCTCACCTGCTCAGCTATGGCCTGTGTGAGCTGCTTGGCTTTCTCTGGGTCCACTCCGTTCACCATCGCCGCATCAGGAGCAGGAGCAGCAGGAGCTGGCACAGTGACGGGCTGAGCGCTGGCAGCTTTTTGAGCCGTTGTCTGAAGGCGGAAACAGACACACGAAGATGTTGGAATCTGAGGCGTTTTGATGGTTATTATCTCTAGACCTTACTGACTTCATTTCAGACAATAACACTCGTCACTCAAAATGTTGACGGGATTTTATGATTCATGATGGGTGAATGGGTAATGAATCACACTGGACACATGCGGATGAGTAAAAATTCAAGATATAAGGCCGTGAAATGAGCTGCTAGTGTTAGTGAACACGTGCGGTAATCTACATTGACACAGCAGGACCGGTGTGGACTCGTACACAAACAAATACCGCTCAATACCTTTTTCTTAGGTGGTTCATCTTCAGGCTTGATGTAGGCGGTTGAGGAAAAGGTTTAGAGAGGGATTATTTTTATCTATATGATGGATGCTTGATGCATAATTTAAACATGTATAATGTTTGCTCGGTATCATGTTTCAAAGACAGATGCTCAAATTAAGTAATTCTCATTCATACAGTCTGACAGATTCGTGAACGGCTATGCTTTATTAATTCCTTCTTATTTTATTATTCATAAATAGTCAACATATATTTCTACAAGACCTGACTGAACTCATGCGCAGACCATTAGGAATCATAAACATCAAATACCTGCTGTCCACCAAATCTCTTCTTCAAAGCCTCGATCTGGTCCACCTCCAGTTTTTGGAACAACGGACTGACCTGGGAATAAAATGGGTTGACAGAGGGAATAAAAGGTAGAAATTCATAAAAATATATGCATGAATATTTAAAAGATTACAATTGTGGATCCAGCCTAAGGCCAGTGTAGCTGAAAAATTAACCTGGAGGCTTTGTGCTCATCTTTCTACAAAGAGGATTATGCAACTAAGTAAATACAAAACTATGTATGAGAAATGTGCAGTTTTGATCATGACTGCCACTCTTCAACACAGAATTACACGGATGACAGAAGATGTGTTTTGTTACTGAGGTTATGTGCTTATGAACATTGTGTCATTTGCAGCTTCTTGTCTGGAGACCTCCGTCACAAGTCATCATAGCCTTTGACGATAAATACAGTGCTAGCAGACTGCTGCACACACAGGTCACCACAATAAGACCTGAGGGGACAAGTGGCCTGAGAGAAACTTGCTGTTCGAAGGCTGGGGTATAGAAACACAGTCTAGCATTCGTGCGTTCATATGACTATAATGTCCTCCAGAGTGCTGAAATATTGACAGACTGTTGCATCCTCATTGTATCACCCAGCATCAACATCCCGGATGCTGCACAGGTTTGTGTGTCTGCACATGTATAAACTATGTGTATGTACTTTTTCATATCTTACTCACAGTGCCAATGCGGTGGCCGGCTCTAAGAGCACAAACAAAGGTGCCAGTCGTCCCATGTAACATGTTACTGATGCAAGACTGCGGGGCATTGAGTTGATCCCTAATGGTTTGGCTGACCGTTGGCATGTAAGGGAACAACATCACTGACAGCAAACATGCAACATTCACAGAGACACCAGTCACCGTGCCCGCACGCTGCCTGAAGAGAAAACAGACAGACAGATCATGAGTCTAAATCACAATCACTAATTAAAACTTACAATAGACAGAGATGTTCATTGGTGCTCTTCTAATTGACTGTACATACAAATATTTCCCTCAAAAACTAAATTTTCTGAATTTAGTATCTGAAAGGTCAAATTTAATTTTCCTCCAGCCAGAGATACATAATTGTGAATGAATGAGTTATTTTTAAAGGGGTGGGCGGTTAATCTCTGTTTTAAAATAGAATGATGATTTGCACACTAATGTCAAAGCTAATTAAGTCCAACACTGAGATCCATCTACTCTGTACAGATTTACACGAACAGAGAGTTTACTGGTCAAGGCCGTCTCACCTTTCTATGTCTCCTTCCTTAATTTTCTTCCAGGGTTCATTCACCTGAATGTACTGGTTGCCATGGCGAGAGATGTTCAGGATGTGTTTCAGAGCATCACGGATTCTGGTGAAAAATTTCAGAGAAAATTTTATAACAGCACCATAGTAAACTAATGTTAATCTGAAGTTAATCTGAATCTGAGGAATGTGATCAACAACCAACAATCATACAAAATCTATTTCCAATCCAAATATGGATTTATCTACATATATGAATTTTTGTTTCAAAATACATCAAGATGATGCAATTATGCATTTAAAAATAGTAATGTAAGAGTAATTTACAACGTACATGAATATATACTAATTTTAACAATTCAACTGAATTTTCACTAATTTTGAACTGATGCTTTTCTGTCTAAATCTCAGCATCATCCCACTACCACTGTATTTGACAGGTATGTGATTCGACTGGTCTTACTTGACTTTGTCCATGAGCTTGATAAACTGCTGCAGCTCCCAGCCCACCAGCGCCAGGAGCTTCTTATCTTCCTGCTGTAGGTCCATCACAGGCACACAGCCTTCAAAAAACTTAGTGACAAACATGCCAGCTCTGGAACAAAGAGGGAGGAGGGCGTTTGAATGAGACAGATGAAATATAAAAAGAGGGCCATGGAAAAATGTGTGAACAGAGAGTGAAAGCAGCAAGAAAATAATGGAAAGCAAGTAAGAGTAAAATGAGGGAAGGCCATGTTACTTGACTTGCTAATTGTTTTTAAATTATAGATTGATATAGATATTTTGTTGACAGATGTAATACAGTGCTCTTCTGGTGTAAACTAACAACACTGAGCCTCTTCACAGCCTCTAAAATGTAGCTATGTTTGGAGCCAGTTATTTAAATGAGCTGTATGTGTACATCAGGGGGACGTTCGTAGTGACACATTTTTTGTCATGTCTGATGCAACAGACTATATTTTTTATACATCTCTCAGCCTTAAAGGAAAGACAGTCAGACCAAAATGCTGTTACATGATTGTCAAATCTACAGTCAACTGTGACTGTGAGCATGAACTTTAAGTAACCTGCATTTTTAAAATGTTTCTTTTAATTAGTGAAAATGCACTGAAGTGTGCCCTCAATGTTAGCAAAATAAAGAACAATATTCTTACTGTTGATTTAATCGTCCTAGTCAATGAAGATGACTAATATTAAATGTTAAATGAGGATTTACCAATATTAGTTTCAAATTGTCCAGAAAATGTTTTTACTGTACAGCAGTTAGCTGGAACTCCTCTTCCCAGCACTGTTTATGAATTTGAAAAACTGGACATAAGATGGGCATACTGACTTTAATGATGAAGGGATTTAGTGACTGGATCTAGGCAAGGACGGAATTTCTTTTCCGAAGCATAATGCTTTCTACCTCCAGCACCTTAGGCTGGATGCAATCTACAAGATATTTTTGAACCAATTAGGCATCAACGTTGCTGCCCGAGACCAATTTTGAAGATCAAGGTACTTTGGAAAAAAGTTGCTGAGAAAAATCTTTGATGTGGGATTTAACCCTGATCTTTTTAAAAGCATTTCAGGCAATGTAATTGGGGCTAAATTACACCATCCCAAACAAATTTAGAAAACTAGGGTGAACCTCTTGTAATAGTTAATGTTCTAACAGACTTTTTTCAATGAGTACAACAATCTGAAAACTTTTAAGTTAATTGGACTGCATGCTAGTTTTACTGCATATTTACTTTTATTTGAACTTATAATGTACAAAATAGAAGCAACTGTCCGAAATGTTCCTGTCATTCAATGGCATATAAGACTGACCTGAACTAATAAAAATAAAACGTAAAAACAGAAAATGTCACAAAAATCAGATAACAAGTATGTTTTGTGTAAAACAAACTGCAAAAGAGATTTTAAGATACAATCTTATGGTTGAATTGGGAAGGAGGTCCATTTGTCACTGACAGAGTAAACTCTACTATTTGTTAATCCCATGTGGAATGTAGGAATTAATTAAAATAAATATGACTACACCAACCTGTTGATGAAGTTACCCAAGTTGTTCAGCAGCTCAGAGTTGTTTTTCAAAGCCATGTCAGCCCAGGAGAAGGCGGAATCCTGTCCCTCTGGGCGCACATACAGCAGGTAGAACCGCCACACATCAGATGGGATGCCCGTGTCCTTTGCCATGTCTCCAAAGACACCCACACCACGGCTCTTGGAGAATTTAGTGTCCTCATAATTCAGATACTCTATGGTGAATTTATATATATAGTATAAGTTACTGCCAAATCTGTAATCCATAATTTCCAGTGTGATATTTTTGATATCTGCTGTGTTGCATATATGACCAGCAGAGTCAGTGTGCCATTAATATTTGCTGAAACAATTTTGATAAGGTGTGAATCACAATGTTAGTATGGGATTATAAAATATAAATAATTAATCAACTGCTCAGTTGAAATAAGTGCTTACCAGTTGCAACAAGGTGGTTGACCAGAGTGTAGTTGTCCTGAGCTCCCAGTAGGGAGCAGGGGAACACCACACTGTGGAATGGCACATTGTCTTTGGCCATAAAGTTGTACAGCTCCACCTGGTGGAAGAGACACAACAATGCACAGTGAGGATGACATCATTTTAGATCATTGTGAGATCATCCAGTTCAAAGAGGACTTATCAGTTCTCCCCAACCCCCATCGCTTTCCTTCTCTCTCTCTCTCTCTCTCTGCATATGCAGGCCATCACATGCATATAACAGACGCTCCATCCTGGGGTTTTGCATGGGGGGAGGTGATTTGAGTCAGTGAGAGTCAAGAAGATATGTTAGATTTTTTTTTAAATCTATAAAGGTTTTTAATCATTTTAATTCATTTGCAGTTAAATTAAATTTACTGAAGTAACTAACAAGCAAGTTTCCTGCATGATGTTTCTCACGGTATGTGTGGGAAGTGGAGTAGTGTGAAAAGCTTAAAATATGAAATGAACACACAAAATGACAATAGTTCCCGTTCTCTAAGTAAACTGATGACAGCATCATCAGATTGAGACTTAACTCAGAATTGACCTATAGTATATTGCCTTCAACACTACATGCATTTTCTTTATAAGAGCTTATGTCTCACACTGGGGTTAGAAATTACATGGAGTGCAAAACACCAGATGGGGCAATGAAAAAAGCAATCAGACCCAATCTGTGTAGTAAAGAGGACAAAATCTGTGTCAAGCTTGTGCATCAGTACTCTGTATGGCTCATAAATTCTGACATTATGTTTGCTAGGGCTGGTGGTGAGGGAATGATACCTGCTGAGGATTCTTCCACCACTTTTCCCATTTATCGGTATAGTTGGCAGTAATGGACAGATAACCAATGGGGGCATCGAACCACACGTAGAACACCTGCAGAGGCAGAAAGAGAGTCGTGAGTGAGAAACAAATTTTTGCATTGTTTTATGTTACAGAAATTAATTTTGGATGCTATAAATAAATAAATTTAAAGGGACACAACAAAGGAATGCTATATATTCTTAAGATACACAATAATATATATATATATAAGTAAGGAAGTGAAAATTCCTTTCCCTGGAAAGTCTCCCAGTAAGTCACGTGCAAGTGCCTTTTAGAGAATACTGCATTAAATTCAGTCACCACAGCATTTTTAAACAGTTAATGAAGTAGATAGTCATTTTCTATATTTAATTAGGAGCTGTCCCTTAGATATTAAGTATTGAAATTCATTATCTTCTCAGCAGGTAATAAAGTAATAAAATAAACTTAAATGGTGTGATCATTGTTTTCATTACATGAAAATCTAAATTAAAACAAGAAAATACTATCAAGCAGCAACATTGGTAATATACTGGGAAAAAAGTATAATGTATTTAACTGGTTTTCCCTTTATGCCAATACCGACCTTCTCTTTAAATTCAGGGTGAGGTACTGGCGTTCCCCACTGCAGGTCTCTTGTGATGCAGCGAGGTTTGAGACCATCTCTCAGCCACGAGCGAGTGATCTGTTTGGCATTAGCTGTCCAGTCTCCTGAACCTGTTGACTTCTCTAGCCATTGCTCCAACTGGGCTTCAAGCTGAAAGAGGGAGAATAAAAATGCTGTCGTCACACCCTCACGTCTTAACTCAAAGTCATACCTTTTCTTTATATAATAAAATTACAAGACATAACTGCCCTTTACAAGCTTCCTGACTTTGAATGTTCTTACTAAACTGACTTACTCTGTCTACATCCCTGTGACCAACAAGCACAGACTAAATTGCAGAATAGATAAACAAGGTCATTACAATGCAGTATGAAAAGCATACCTTTGGCAGATCCAGAAAAAGATGTTTGGAGGAGCGGATGACTGGAGTCTGCCTGCAGACTTTACACTGAGGTTCCTGGAGGGACAGTCGTCAATAGTTAGGTAGCATTTAAATGATACTTAAATGAAATTTGCATATTAGTGGATTATATTTATTTCTTCGATGCATGTACTGGCAATTTGAACTGTTCTACTGCAAGTGTTGCATTATAAATGTGTGGTGTAAGTATCAGGAGATAACTTTTTTCCTTTAACATAAATTTACAAGGAAGAATAAAAATCACATTCCAGTTTCACCACCATCCTTTCCATCCACCAGCCTGCTCTTCCAAACCTACCCTGAGCTCCACCGCATTGATGAGTCGCCCACACTTGTCACACTGATCACCACGAGCTTCTGGGTAGCTGCAGTGAGGACAGGTGCCTTCTACAAAGCGATCAGCCAGGAAACGCTGACAGTTCTCACAACGCAATTGTTCCACCATGTCTTCTACTAGGAAGCCATTCTTGTGGAGTCGCCAGAAAATATCCTGGGCTATCCTTGTAGTACAACAGAGAAAATAAAGCTGAAAGGTTCTTGAGGAGTTTGTCTTTTGCTCTGTGTTAAAGGTGTACATATGAACAACATAGAAGTTGTGGGGACTGAACAGTCAGTAATAATACCTGGCCCCATTTTTGTCTTGCAACTTAGACTTATACTGCTTTTCTATAATGCACTGTATACTTTTTGATTTGGGTCAGTATAGTTATGTAAATAGAATATACTAGTATGAGATGATGTACTAGATGATGTTACTGTACACTCTCTCAAAGCAAATGCCTCATAACTAGACTTTCATTGTTGTAATCCTTTTCAATGTACAACACTTAGCCTTAAGTCTGATCTTTACTTTAGAGAAATACCTCTTTTGTTCCCCATTTTCACACACGCTAATCCAGGAAATACAATCTTACAATATCCTGTTTAGGGCTGCAGCAGTATCTGGTCTAACAGTATACTATGGTATGAAAGCTGATGGTTATCATATCATGTAAATTTGCTTATTCCTGGGCATAAAAAAATACAACCAAATGGAGCATCCAACCTGTTCTTGCCTGTCAGACATTGAGCACCACACGCACGGAACCTCACCTGACTGTTCATATCCATTTTCTCACACAACCTTTGGTTTAGCTAATGTTTGACATATTCATAGGTGTCTTTTTTTTTAAAGTCCAACCTTTACTTGGAAAACCTCTGAAAAGTAAGCAATAACCTACACTCCATAACCAAGCTCAAACCTGAGATTAAGTAAAGCAGATATCAATAAGATTATAGTAATCCTATTTTTTGTATTTACAGTATATAGTAAGAGTACATTAGTTGTATGAAAATGTGCTATTTCATACAAAAGTCAAGCAGAATTAAAACCAGACCCATCCTAAAAGAGCTTTTCACCTTAGTTTTGATACTTGAAAAAAAGAAAAACTTGTCTTTAATATGTCACTTATCAGTAGATACAACTTTGCTCACGCCATAAAAAGGTCAACTAACTTACTCTGTCTGCTTCTCAGTGGTGGTTCTGCCAAAAAAGTCAAAGTCAATCTGGAACCATTTGTAGATGCTGGAGTGAATAGCATGGTACTTGTCACAGATCTGCTGTGGTGTCAGACCTTCTTCTCTGGCCTTGTTTTCTGTAGCTGTGCCATACTCATCGGTGCCACACACAAACAGCAGGTTCCAATCTCGCAGACGACAGTACCTTGAAGAAGACGAACGAACAAAAAACAGATGTCAAAACGAAAAATAAGGAAATGAACAAGATACAAAAAGAGCACAAAAAGAATGTGGATGGAAGATTACAAAAAGAAGAACAGTGAGAATACACGAGGAAGGAAAAACAGAATAAAGTGAGGTGTATAAAGAAAGACTGGATAAACCGTTGATAAGGAAGAATATGATGAATGGCTTTCATTGTAATTCAGAAGGCTGTTAAATACATTACATTAAAAATGCCTGTATATTTTGGATTATATTAATATAAAATGTATTTTCTGCAAGGGTAAATATTTTGTTTGCAATTAGCAGTAATATTAGCACCTGTGTACAGAGAAAAAACAGAAATTCTTACCTGGAGAAGACGTCTGCACTGAGGACACACCCAATAATGTTACCCAAGTGAGGAACATTGTTGACATAGGGCAAGGCACTGGTCACCAAGATGTTTCGTTTTCCCTCATGTGGCAAACTTATGAAAAAAAAAAAATTACTGAATTTGAAACAGCCAAAACATAACACTTCTCAACAATCCAGGTCTTCATGTTGAAATTCATGGGTACTTTTCTACTGTATATCCTCTGGCTTATCTCACTCAGAATATTTGATTGATTTATTCTGTGCTTTTCGTCAGACTGCATCTGAAGATTGCTGGGTAACTGCGTAACTGGTAGAAAACATGATGTGATGTCGAGTTACCTATCTACCTAATGGCAGTTTTTATTACTTACATAGGATGCTGCTTGGATGTAACCAGTGAGCCGGGATTCAAACCTTTGTTCCAAGTCTGAGCAGCTGCCTCCATCTCCTCTTCTGAAACCACTCGCTCTCCCTCTTCACACTAAAAATATAAAGAAAAAAAAAAACACATTAACTGAAAATTAACTTAAAACCAACAAAGAAGGTTGATAATTTCCACACACAGATATCTTGCCATCTGTGTGAATTTAATTTGTGCTTTTACATCCAGTTTAATGTGTGCAAGATCACCACTCTTGAGCTTAACTCAAAGGCACCTGGCACTGACATGGAGCTATAACTGCTGTTGCTACATCTTAGTGACACCTGTTCAAATCCTTGCATGTTTACACAAGACTTAAAGTAGAGAATAAAGACAGTGATGTTACTGCAACAGGTTGCATGTTCTATAAACTATTATGTGTAATTTAGCTTTTAGTTTAGTCAGGTTAAGCCTCACCCGAGTACTAACTATTAAGTGAGCTGATTTCAAGCCCTGCTACCCTTTCTTCCTAAGAAAAATGCTATAGTGCAGCAAAGACAGAAAATGTGAGATATGAGAGGATATGGGATTTGTTTGAGCATCAGTGAGTTGAAGAAAACAACAAAACAAGTGAATAAAACTGAGGTACAAGCACAAATGCAGGTACCCAATATGAATGTTTTTTTAATTCTGTAAAAGTGCTTTAAGCCTAATAGTTATCCTGATAATCTAATGGATACCTCAGCAGGGTTGCTGTTGCATGGCTGTGTTTCTCTGCACTGGTTGCTGTGAGGGGTGGGCTGCCTTTGCATGTAACTCTTCATGCCTTGCAGGCCTTTTCCCTGTAGCACTTTTTGAGCAGCAGACTGGCAACTGTGCATGGTAGCTATACGGTCAAACCAAGCTTTCACAGACTTGCCCTTATCTGTAAATAGATCAAAAGGAAAAAACATGTTAAGGAAGATACATCAATATAATATAATATCAATACAGAGAAGAAGAATTTTGGAAATAAAACATGTGGAGAAAATATAAAGGGAGATGCAAGTAGAGGACATAAATAATAAACAAATGGAAAATAACTATTTGGACAATTGATGCAGGGCCAAAACAAAGAATTAAAAGGTTAATATAACTTACCCAGTATTAATGATGAGTCAGACAAAACTGGATACAGTGCAGCCCACAAAACAATATCAGCAACTGAAACAGCTTCCTAAAAACAGCACAGTTTAATGAATACATTTTAAGATAGTTAAAACGCATTATTCCAATTCGTATTTCCAGTCATTCCATCACAATGTTGCTTTTGTTTTGAAAGCCCTAAATAATGCAGAGCCACCTGACTCACTGTGACTTTCTACATACCCAACAACCATGAGGAAGACTATTTTCAGCATGATTGTTTTGTGTGTCTGCATCTTACTAAATATGTACTACCGTGACTGTCTGCTTACCACAGTTTTTCTTTAGTTTTACACAGGGTTCCTCCAAGCCATGCTGATCACCAACAGACTTAAAACTTATTTCTGTACACATGAAATATGACAGATGCAGATGACATGTTGCCACAGGGGCTGCAAATACTACAGAGAACTGATCACCCTATAAACAGACACATCTGCAACATAAGGGACCTACACCCCAGATGAATTGTTTTACGCCTAAAAATGCACCATGAACTTAATATCAGCAGCTGAAAAAACAGGAGAAGAAAAGGAAATGTTGCCAGAGGAGCCTGACATGGCGAAGGAGACACTCAGTTAAGCTCAGCTGAGCTTCCAAAGAGGCATCATGAACTTTTTACTTGATCATAAGTTTTACACACTAAAATATCTTGTTTGATGAATTATGTTTGTCTTTTTCTTCTAATTGTATTAGTGCTATGTGTGGCAACTATGTTTGTAGCTTTTGATTACTGTACCCCAGTTAAATATGGTGTGTTCCCTTTGCTCAGGCTTTGGTCCAGGAAGTTTAGGGGCCCCTGGAGGACCTTAGATACCTCTGATCCTTTTCCCTGCAGCACTGCCATGTGAAGAGCCTGTAGCAGTGCAGGCTGCACAAAAAGACAAAATAGAAGTTAATTAAGATGAGACAAGATAAGATACGATAAGCCTTTATTCATCCCACACACTGGAAATTTCAGAATTTAATTGAAAGACATCTGATCATACAGTAAATAAGAGTTACTAAGTTTAAACAATTAATTTCCTTAAACCTGCACAAAGCATACTGATGATTTTACAGATACTCTTAATCATCTCTTTGAGTTTCTCAAAGAGTTTTTGTGATTTATACAGCAGATTACCAGTAAACTGAAAGTTTTTTTTTTTTTTAAATAAAGAGCTCACCTGAAGATCTGTGGCCTCCCATTCAAGCCACTGATTGCACAGTTCACTGGATTCTTGTCCATTTACTTCAAATAGGTATCTAAAGTGTTAAAAATGGTGAGAGAGGAAGTACTGTCAAACTGTTTCACTTAGTTTAAATAGGAAACAAGCACACCTAAAATATAGATATGTGCTCAGTCTCGAGGAGTTAGTTAGCCTCTACGTACATTTAGTTGAAATTTCATAAAAATCTTAAATTTGTTACTGTGGTTGGCATTTATTAATATTATTATTGTAGCGTGATTTAAGAAATACATTACCAAATCATACGTATATCATTGGACTGACTGCCACCAAAATAGAAAACAAGTTTTGAAAGGGCTAAAGAATCAGTTCTCCCAGATCACAAAAGAACACATTTATTCCCCATTTATCTTTATCTAGCAATTTAGATCATTTTGCCTTTATTTACCCATGTTTTGAGATATAGATCTCAGAGATTTCCACTGCTAATCCCATATAACAGAGATGGAGGAAATGTAATTTGTGCAGCTCACAGCATTAAAACCTGGCATTGTGAAATTATTTGTATGGCTAAGTGATGTAAATGAAAATGTTTTTGTTGTTCAATTCACCCTTGAGAATTTTAGAAATTTGAAAAGTTATACAGAAACAGTAAATAACAACCTCCACATTCAGAGCAATTTGTCACTGTTACTCAACAGCATATTTGCTACCTGGGCAAAATTATGTTATTCCTGTGGAATTCAACCTGCTGATCACAAAATGAGAGTTATTAGCCGTATTTAGTATTGCGTAAGAAGAGAACACATTTGACTGGGTCTGTATCATCAGTCGTACAACTTTTCAATGTGTTGTAACATGTACAGTTTTAATGAAAATGTTTTCTGTACTTGTAGAGTAGAGTAGGTTGGTTAGATTTGGTGCCTATCAGTATACGCCACCAATAAAATAAGCAGGGCGTATCAACCAGCTTCCTACTGTTTTTTTTGCACTGACAAACATGTGAACCACCCTATGCAGTTAAAATGCAGTTAAAATGCAGTTAAATATAAAATACTGTTGCCTCTCTAAAACCTTACGTGACAAATTCTAATTTCACCATCATGTTCAGTGAGTAAAGTTTAACTAAAGGCATTCAGTTTAAGGTAACAACATTTTTTAAATTTGTTGACCAGTGTAATCAAACAGCAATAATTATCTGTAGTTGACTGACCGGCAGATGGCATTGGAACTGAAAAGGTGCAGTCCACTGGGCAGGAGCAGTGCTGGAAAAGCTGGACGGCTAAGGAAGGGCACTACTCTCTCTGAAAAAGAAAGAAGAAGAGAAGAGACTTTAAACAGAATACAATATTGCTACTTGGTTTTGTTCATCAAGTCTGGTTGGGACATACTGCTACATGATGGGTGTTGGTGTTATTAGAAATTAAAACAACTTCACCTTTCTGAAGTAGATTTGATTTGCTCTAATGTACTCTGGGCAGATGATATCCAACAGTGCATTTTAAAAGAGAATTACTAAAATCAAATTATCAATCTCCATACTTATTATTGAAGTTACTGGAATGGTCCATGATGAAAACAAGGTTAAACTGAATGTTACAGTACAGAGTACAGTCAATTTGCTAGATTAACCAGACCAGGTGGTCCTGGTTATTCACAGAACTGTGCGAAAGTCAATTCAGCAATGCTATGATGTCCATATATATTTATTTCTTAGTTTCTTTAGAACGACTGGAAACACATCATTCCTGATTAGTCTTTTTTTTTTTTGCACAGTACTGTATTTCTGTGATTAGGCATCCAGAAAGAATTACCACAAATCTGGAACTTAGTTTTAACTCTGGATCTCATCAATAGCGGTGGAGGTGGTGGAGAGGAGGTTGCTTATCAAACTGCTGAACATCATGGAGAAGAGCTCACAACTTGTATGTTTTCTATACTGTTCTGTAATATTACTTTTAAGACTACTGCAACACTGAAATTTCCCTTTGGGGATCAATAAAGTATCTATCTATCTATCTATCTATCTATCTATCTATCT
>JAUBNQ010000023.1:17385626-17402896 GCA_032353495.1 Ctenopoma kingsleyae
AAAATAAATATATATGATCATAATAGCACTCCCGAAACTAATGGTGGCCTAAGACTTTTGCACAGTACTGTATGTATTTTGAAAAATACATAAAAACAGGTGAATTATATAGCAATATTTAGTAAGAGAAAGGTAAGAGAGGTATTATACTGCACAAATTCACTTTATCGTACAGTGTAGAAGAAGTATGTTTAGACTCAAACTCAATTATATCTGCTAGAAAACAGTTACTAAAACTCGCTCTGTGGTTTTAATTGTAAAATGCGAATGTAATGTAAAGTGTTAAATGAGAGTGTCTGCTGCACCTATACTCACTGTGTGGCCATAAACGTGATAATATGTTTACAGGTTGTTTGACTGGCCAAAAAATGACTTAATACTGCTTTAAAAAAAAACATCTATAGGATACAGTACATGTGTCTCCACTTCTCTGTTGGAGTTCTGAGAAAGTAAACAATAAATAAATTTTATTACTTGTATACGATGAAATTAAGACGGTTTGACGCATCCTACCTTCCAGGACCGCGAAAATCCATTAGACAACGTTCTTCTGTATTCTTTGCGGAGAGCGGGCAGCGTGGAGATGCTGGACCACAGTGGAGATGAGGATGAGAGGAGAAAATCGCGTAAGTCATCACCACTGATGCCTTTTCTTAGTCCATTCTGACTTCATCACTTCACACAACCATCTCATAAAACTGTCCCCGCCATCTACTTCAGTTTACTCTCAGCCTCTCACTTCAGTCCTCATCACTTTTTTCTTCAAACGTCCATACAGGCCTTTTACATCCCTCCATCCTCTCCTCCATCCTCTCCTCCATTCAGCCCACATATATTTTCACACGACCCCCATGGCAAATAATCCCCCAGTCAGTCCTGTCTCACCTTCGCCGTCACCCAGCTCTCCCACTTTTCATCCTCACCACCATCCCCTCTCATCTGCTCTCTAGTCCCATAGCTGAACGCTCTGCACTGACCCACTCCTCCTCTTCCTCCCTGTCTTCCTCCTCATCCACCTCCTCCTTTCGTCCTTCTGCAGTCCCTCGCTCGTCATCCAACCTGGAAAACACAGAGAGAAAAAGAGTGAAGACGCGGCTGAAGAAGCTGATCCTTAAGAGACCTCCTCTGCAGGCGCTGCAGGAGAAAGGACTCATTAAAGGTGGGATTCCTTTTTGAAGTTTTAGACTGTTTCAATGAGTGGTTATCCTTTATTCAGCAGTATACAGTGCCGTGGTGCAAAACGGTGGTACAGTAGAGTTAGAAAATAGTTTTTAGGATTGAATGGCTACAGCTTTCATGAAGCTTCAACATTATGCCTTATGTGTGCCGTAATGATGTGTGACATGATTTTCTGCACATCAGTGGAACCCGAAGAAGCCTTTTAAAGCTCACTAACTACTTTTTATGACATTTTCTTAACCAGCAAGTTCGTCAGAAATAAAACAATATGATTATACAACAGTATAATTGCACCATACTCATAAATAAAGGGTTGCATATGACTTTTCCCCAGCCTCTAGAATATACAGTACTATATATGGGTTGCGTTGCATCATCAAGAGTGTGCTTACATCTCTGCAGGAAACAGTGATGAGCTTTCAGGCTTTCTCCTATAGTGAACAGAAAATTTGTCATTAGATTAACTTAAGCTTGTAGCTCTTACATCATATCTGTTGTCTGAGAAAAGAAAATTCTGAACAGACATAAAAAGTATATTTATGTGTGTGTGCGTGTGTGCGTGCGTGTGTGTGTGCGTGCGTGTGTGTGTGTCTGTGTGTGTCCAACTCTCATCACCTTTCAGATCAGGTTTTTGGCTGTCGCCTGGAGATGCTCTGTGAGAGAGAGAAGAGCACCGTCCCTCGCTTCGTCAGACTTTGTACTGAGGCTGTGGAGAGGAGAGGTACAGTCCCTACAAACAAACAGCCACCTCCTGTTAATGTGGCTTTCAACTTAAAGCTGACGCATGAGAAAACACCCTCAGTGTTTGATGTTTTGAGTATCAGTCACTTAACAGCAGTTCTGCACCTGCTATACAGCTTTGTAAATCATCAAACAGAAATTTTGAGAAATATTTTTTTGATTGCCATAAAGAAAGTAGACTCAGGCACATAAATTAAGAGGAGGACTCATGACAGCTGCCATCCAGAGAGAGATCTAAATGAGAGAAAATGGAATTGTTTGAAAACAATGCTGCAAATAAATATTTAATTCACAAAAATATGTGTTTTGAGCACAAAAGCTTTAAAAACTTGGTTTTGATGAATTAAATATTTCTAGGGAGCAGCTGCCAATTCAGACAGAGTGAAAAACTTTTATGACAACAATAACAGCTCAATAACCAACTAATAATCAGTTAATATTCACAATTCTGGGTGGCTGTGTGTCAGTTGGTAGGGAAGTCGTCCATGAACCCCAGCATTGGGAGTTTGATTTCCAGTTCCTCCTGGCCATTTGTCAAAGTGACTGAACCCCAAACCTCGGAGCTGTAAATGCGGCTACCTGTCCATGAAGACTTTCCCCAAAGAGATTAATAAAGTATTAATTATTATTAATATTAAAACATCCACTATTACACAGTTTTGCTCTATGTTTTAAATCACTGCCATGACAATTTAAATGTAAGCGCATGGCTCTTTGTGACTGTGAAAGTGTGTATTTTGAACTCAAAGTGAACTATAAACATATTAATAATGAGAAAGCCTGACTAGTTTTACAACCTGTGACACTGACACCAGAGTGAAAAACCAGAAACTCAAAGTCATAAAAAAACATTAAAAAAAAAAAAACTGAGAAATGTTAAGAGGAAGTTTAAAACTATTCACAGTGAGGTCATGTGATCATGCAAAATGTAAATTTTTTAAATATAATAATTTAATATGTCTAAAAACGCTGCAGATTTTGTTTTGACTTCAGTTCATTTGCACGCTTTTGGGCACTTAAACAAAAAAAAAAAAAACAACTTCCTAGGCACAGTGAATTATTGATGTGCAGAAAATGTGACTGCCAGCACCAGATAAACAATGAAATCGTCTCAGAGTGCCCTAGACAGCCCTCAGGAGATCCGGCTGGTCTAACCAGCTCTGTGTGCTATGTTGCAGGACTGGACACTGACGGCATCTACAGAGTATCAGGGAACTTGGCAGTGATTCAGAAACTACGCTTCCTTGTGAACCATGGTGAGGATGAAGGGGAGGAGGGGAAAACAGAAGTGTATGTGATGATTAATGCTCATACGTTTCGTCTCTGACAATGATACTGGAGGGGAGGAGGAAAGTAGGGGCAGGTGGAAGTTGGACTTTCCTGGCATTCATCAGAAATCATATGATATTTTATGTGATTCCTCTTTTTCAGACACTTAAAAACGCACCTGATGATGTTTTGATCATTCTCTTTCTTTATAATGCCAGCTAAAATATTAGAAATATCGACGCTATTTTTCTGCACACACTCACTGTGTACCTGCTGGAGATTTTTTATTGTGTTACTCCCACTACACGTTATACTTTAAATAAAATGGATGGTGGGGAAAGCTGGCTGAGTAACTGTTCATTTTTGCAGAGCGAGCAGTGACTACTGACGGCCGTTACATGTTCCCAGCGGAGTTGGTACAAGGTAGATTCAGACAAAGAAAACAGCTGCTTTCATGTGTTACTGTTAGTCTGCTTATTCTGTGCATCATATGTTGCAAAAACACCCACTGGCACACAGAGCTGAGCTGTGGTGCAGATGTTTGTGGTTGTGCCGCCGTTTGCTTAATGTATGTGCGTCCCTTACGTTTTTCTGCTCTGAGTTTTCTGATGTAATAACATGCAGCAGGTTGTACAGCGATGTCTCACACAGTCCACGACTGCCACCGAGTGGATGACTTGGAGAATTGCCTGCTTTATGAAGCGCTGTTAATACCACAGTAAAAGCTCACTGATTAATGTTTCTCATAAGATCCTCAAGATGGTACTTGTTTATACCATAAATAGTGACATAACTAATACTGAGGTCAAATAAAGCTCTTCTTTTTTCTGTCGGTTCTTATAATCCAGTTTGAGATGCATTGGTCAGGCCTGGATTATGTGTTAAAGTGTCTGTGTGCTTGTGTCTTCTCTTAGTTTCCAGGCCATCTCTATCTCCCTCCTGCAGCTACATATTTTTATGTTATGCCACAGTACTGATGTAAATTTTCCCTCTGTTCGCTGTATATTCTTCACTAAATGATGTGACTGCAACTCCACTTTTTTGTCTCTAAATTCCAGCTCCTTGTCTCTCTTTTTCATATATCCTTGTCCTTTGTTCACTTCCTCTGACCCTGTCTGTCTGAATTTCTCCCTGTTCTCCTCATGCTCCCCACTCCATGTCTCTCAGAGGAGAAGCTGAATTTGGACGACAGTGAGTGGGAGGACATTCATGTCATCACAGGAGCACTGAAACTTTTCTTTCGTGAGCTTCCTGAGCCTCTGGTGCCCTATGGTTTCTTCACAGACATCGTGGAGACAGTCAGTGAGTGACCAGCTTCTGTTCTGTTCAGTCTTCTTCTTTTTCAGTGTGTGACTGTCACACCCCTGTGGTCTTAATGAGTCAAAACAGGGTTATCTTGGTTAGAGGATTCACTCCCCTGTATGTGGGTACTTTCACACTTTGTCAAGCTGTGGTGAAAGTAATATTCTTCACTGAAGTATGCACTATGTGTACAGCACTTTGTACATTGCCATATATTTATTTCAATGTAGGTAAACTACAAAGACAAAGTAAAAGGAAACACTGCTTTCCACAAGGAAAGTTGCATGAATTCCGAAGCGAGTGAAGAATAATTATACACTGGTATAATATAAATTGAGTAGCATTGAATTAAGTCCAAAGCCCAAAGAGTAATAACTGTATCAGTGCATGATTTTATTAGCAGTTTTTGAATGAAATGTTGGTCTATTACATGCAACATTTAGTAGGATCAATTCAAATATTGTGATTTTGGTCTTTTCGTGAGATCTGTACACACACAAAAATAGAGAAAATCACCAAACTATTCCTGCAGTGATCAGCACTGTTCACTGCAGTTCACTGTTAATCAAACCACAGTGGTGATAGCTGATAATTGCCTGCTCCTGTAACAGATTAGATAGTGGATGCTAATAGAGTGCATGTGATATCAGTGAATGTCAATGAGGTTTTGAATACTAATAAAGTACATGATGCAGAGTGCAAGTGATGACATTTATTATGATCTGACATGTCTCTTGTTCTGTGTTGTAGAGATGACAGACCACATGGACAAAGTGGACCGTTTGAAGTGTCTGGTGCTTAGCATGCCTCCTCCAAACCATGACACATTGCAGTTCATGTGCTGCCATCTCAAACGGTGAGGATGTGAAGATGTGTAGTAGATCTTCCTGATTCCATTTAGTTCTGATCATTTCAGTGCCTTTTCATAAAATTCCCTTGAGACGTTTCAGCATGAAAGAATGAACCATATGCTGTTGGAGGAAAATAAAAATCTCTTTCCTCATAACTTTTCTTTTTAAACCTGACCACAAGATGGGGTAGTTCTCTTCTTGTTCTCAGTCATTTACTGTTGGGGAATCTTTGGCCACAGCTCTCAGTATGCCAGCGCTGTACCAGGATCACACTGTTGTTAAGTTTGGGTCCCAGTGAAGATGAAAAGGCTGGAGGAAGATGAATGGTGTACAATGTTCTGCGAGCCAGTTCCTTTTACAGTACATAAAATGTGTGTTTTTTACCGCCTATGGTTTTTCCTTCCACTCCAGGGGTGAGTGTTCGTGTTCTGAGGCCGATGTTTGTGCCAGGGTGTGGTGGGCCCCATGAATTTGTCAACTCTATGTCTTTCTCTCATTTTCTCTCTGCTGTCATTCCTTTCTCCCCTCTCGTTCTGTTTCTCATTTAGTATCGCCCTGCACAATCACCCCCGTCACCTCGCCTCTTGCTCTCTTTATGTCCTTACTTCCACTTCTTCCTCGTTCTTATCTCTTCACTCTCCCCTTCCTCTACCTCCCTTCTTCCTCCTCTTTCCATCTCTTTCTCCTTTTTCTCCATCCTCCTCCTCCCTCCACCTTCCCCCTGCTCTCCTCCTTGCCTCGAAGGTCCCATGGGAGCCTTGTGGTTCGTCTGCTGGAAGGCATACCAACACCGCCGCCGCCACCACTGGAACCTCTCTCTTTTCTCTCTCTTCGCCCTCTGCCTTGCTCACTCCTTTTTTTCCCTCTTCCCTCTCCACTCTCTCTCTCTTTTTTCCTCCTCTCTTTTTAATGTGGAAGTTTTGAGCAATTGCTGGCTGCTTCTGTGGCTTGGTGGGAATGGCATTTTTAGAAGAATGCCTCATATTGTGGCTTTAACCCATTCCTGAGTCCCCCCCAATCACACACACGAGCTTGAAGACACCAACAAAGGTGCATACCAACAACAGATTTAGACATTTATGTGCATAAACCTGGACTGTAAAATGCAGGCATGTTGGTCTGAATGTGCATACATAAAGATGAAAGTGATGGATTTACAAATGCAGATTCTTTCAGTTGTTCTGAGTTTGTAAACATTATATAGATGTTACATGCAGACCACAAGAATGAAGCTGTATGGCTAATAAACACTCATGTACAGTATATGACAGAAGTCAAACTCAAAGAGAATCAATGCTAGCAGCTCTGTAAAGCTGAACTAATGATACACAGCTGTGCTTCAAGCTAAATATTAATGTCAGAATGATACTGTGCTAATATTAAGCTGATATAATGTTAGCTCATGTTCGGCATCTTAGTTTTGTGTCTTAACATGGACAATATTTTCTAAATATCACAATACATCTGAGACCGATGGCAGTGTCATTAGTTTTGTAACTATTTGGCCATAAATCAAAATATTTCGCTCAAATTGGAAACGTCAGCCTCATGTTGGCATTGTCATTAGGATTCATCATCTTCATGTCTGTGCAAAGTGGTGGACTGACTGACACTGGTATCCTTAGAGTCATCCCCCTTTTTTGCTGAACTTTTCTCCGCTCATATTTTAGGAGACGTTTAAACCTGTATCCTCCTCTTTCTGATTTCCTTCAGGGTGTTACAACATTCGGATACCAATCGAATGACCACCCAGAACATTGGCATAGTGTTTGGGCCAACACTGATGCGCCCAGAGAAGGACAACGGCAACATGGCAATCAATATGATTTACCAGAACCAGGCAGTGGAGCTCATACTCACCGAATTTGACTACATCTTTGGAACAAGAGGCCCGTCTTGATCTTTTCAGACCAGAGGGTGGTAGGGGTCAAAATCCTCCTGCGGATCAGACAAAGCACAAGTAGTGCAGCATTTGTCCTTTTTTGCCTGTTGACTCATATGGTGTAAAATGGATTGCACATCAAAAGATAATTATGGGGTAAAAAGAACCAGGACAGAAAGCTGCTAATCATGACATCTGGCCTCCATATAAAGCCATGTTAAAACAATAATAATAAAACAAGCCAATTTTAGCTGCAATACTTTTGCCTGCCTTTGACTGCAGATGTGGAGCCCAGCCCTGGTGTTCTTTACTGCTGGAACAGACGCCTCCTTGTCAGTGTTTCTTGATGTTTTAGACTTGATCAGAATAAATAAAAAGCCATAAAAATGATAAATGTTCTCCTGCCTGCCCAGCTAACTGAGTATTTATCACTTATTTATCAAGGAATGTGAGGAAGGATGTGTCTTAAGATAGCACTGAAACCAACTCTGCAGAACCATCGCACTGTGAAAACACATGCACCAGCACCTCTTGCAAAAAGGACAGAGAGATCCCAGCTACAGTGTTAGCGTGGATATACTGTAAATTATGCAAATAAGCATGAAGCAAGCTGGGCATGTCAATGTGTCTTTACTGAAGTTATAGTGTGTCAAAGCGCTTTTACGACAGAATTCTTCAAAGATAGAAGCATCTAATTGAGGGAACAAATGTGCCAACAGGGCAGCAAATGTTCCTTTGTAGCAGATAGTACTATAGTGTGTGGACCTTCAGAGCTTATTGTACAACTTTGGATTTGTCATCTGTTTTTATTAGTGCAAATTTCATATATTAAGTTAAAGTTTGAGTTGTAAATATGTGAAATACTGTCTTTGTCAACTAGTAGCACTTTGCATATAGTGTGTAATTTAGACATTATATATTTACCAAATTCAAACTGATCTGTTTCCTTTTAAGTTCACAACGTGTTGTTAAAATACTTACTTGGACCTGACTGTTAACTATCCTACAATAAAAAATGTGAACAAACTGATTTGATCTGTTTTGTGATGTTTGGTCAGGATGTGTCTGTCAGGTTGTTTTTATCGAGTGATGGGTTGCGTGAGAGATAGTAGAAGTGTGGAGGCATGTGGGCCTCAGAGACTCGGTGGGCAAAGGCATCCCCAGTGATTGGTGCAAATGCTGCTTTTAATAACAGAACAAAAGAGGAACTGGAAATGCATATGTTTAAAAAATGTGGATTTTCCCCAAAACACTCTCACTCTCTCTCTCTGTGGCTTTGGTAATTTTATATTGACTGTGGTTTTGGCAAAAGACAAAAAAGAGCAGAAAAGAGACATGGGGGTGGAAAGAGCTCATGGATCTTGCAAAGTTTTATTAGATGTATTTATTCATTTTTATGTTCGTATTATTTCAAGTCATGTGAGTGTGCGAGGAGGGGCTAAAATGATGTGTAGCTGATTGATGGGGAGACATCTGAACTTTTGATCACTACGTGCATTTCCAAGGTTGCTCGTACATTTGATTGATAGAAATATTTTCTAGTTAAACAGACAACCACACTTGTTTATTTGATCCAAATGCATGTTTGCACATAGTCATCACAGTTACTTAGTTTATATATTTATCCCTCAGTGAATCGTGCAGTTTCTCCCATTCTTTCTGGTCTGTCCACAGCTGGTGTCCTAGAGCCTCATCACATTCGATTATATGTTTCTTTTAATTATTATTATGCATTGAACTGAAACCGATACTGAAACTTTTAATGAATTCAATATTTCTTAAAGTAGTTTTACTTTACAGTATGTGTTGTTCCTTCTCCAAATTTTGAAACTGAAGGTATTTTCTGTCAATAAAAACTCAATGACATTAAACCGCTGTGCACTCCAACTCTGCCGTGTTTTATTTCACTTTGATGCGATGGTGCTAATCACTCCCTAAAATTAGAGACACAATCAAACACCCCTCGATCCTAGTCAGCCATATTCTTGGCAGTGAAATGTCAACTCCAGTCACTTCGTCTTTTAATGCTGATCTTTTCCTTTTTCTTCCATTTCTTTCTTTCTGTCCTTCTTTGACTTTTCTGTGGCTTATTAATGATATATGATTTAATGATGACTATTCTTAAAACGAAACACAATTGCGCCCCTGTGTGATAAGCATTTCAACCCAATGTGCAGCCTTACCTCAAATGTGGATAAAGAGCAGAAGCGCAGCAAACTTTTGGAAACGTTTGCCGGCAACAACAGAGTTTTGATACATAGACTGATGAAATGTTACAGCCTAGCATTAGTTCAAAACCATTTTGCATCTGTAGGTAGTTATTTTGTTTGCTGCGACACTGGAACAAGCTGTTTTTCATTATGTGTAAGTATTAATTAAAATATGTGGAAATACGAAAATGAAAAGGTTGTGAAATGTTACATGTTTTTCATCCCAGTAACTCAAAACTTAAATGTCATTGTATAAATTCAAATAGCTTTTTGAATCAACACAATATAACGTAAAGTTCTTCATAATATTTTGCTTTGGTAGCTCTTCGTTAATGAATGTGCATGGTTTAGTCTTGCACAAAAACATTCAAATGTGGCATATGGCAAAAAAAAAAAAAATCCTTTGTGTTGCTTTTGTCATTTATTAAGTTATATGCAGAAGAGAGGAATGTTTGTCTGTGGAGACTCACTTGAAGTGGAGTGAAGTCAGTGCCTTTTTTAAAGGTGGAATAAACTTCTGCTCAGCTCAATCATCTTAATGCCATTGTTGGCCTAGTAGATTGTTTTTGTAGTCCAGCCATGGTTTAAACTTATCAATCTGTATTACTGTTACAATTTAGAGTCAAGACAGCTGAATTGCTGTCAGTGGACCACCCTGCGTACATAAATATGGAATAAATAAAAGGACAGTTTAGCAGGATAATGGCTAACACAGGTGTCTTGACTTTGTGGTGCTGATGGAAGACTGACTGAAAACCTTTTCTTCCCGCAAGTGAAATGTATCTGTAGTCGTGCCCGTTTGCTCTGTGACACTGTTGTTACTGGGAAGCGAAACTTAACAATGCTCAGCACTCAATCAAACAACCTGTTGCTCAGGGATGGGATTTGCAAGATGTTGCAAGTGATGCTGATACTGATGCGACTGTGGTGACATTTGTGCACCACAATGTAAGTCGAGGTCTTCATTAAATGTCATCTTACTCATGGCCGAGTGCAAAACCAGCCAAGTTTAAGACATTGTGTCATAACATCACAAGTGGTTGGTGCTATAGTTGACTAAATGTTGTTGAAGAAAGGAATGTCACCCATCATAGTTTTGTTAATGTTATGGTTAGCCAACTGTTTACTCAACCTACCATTAATGTAAAACTCAATGTATCAGATATCAGCAGAGCCGCTCAGCCCCTGCCACACACACAGGTTCACAGACGCAAGGCAACCACCTTTGATGAATCATCATGCAAATAGACAGAGCCACAAAAAAGTCAGTGTAACAAAGCAGTTTGCAGTTTGTGAGTGATGATGGGAAGGGTTTACAGTGATGGGAAATTTAGGGGCCCTGGCCACAACTGAGCTTCAGAATTGTCATATGCTAGAAGTGGTCTACGTTTACACAGAAAATTCGAAAAGCAATGACATAGTTTGATTATTTTACAGTGACATCATTTAAGGCTCCATCTGATATGACATAACTAAGTCAACATGTTTCATAGCCACTGGAAGACAATTAGCTTGTAATTATTATAATTTAGTTTTAGCACATGTTGTACAGTATAACAAACTCTACACAGCAAGCTCATTAATAATATCAGAAAAATGTGAGATCTTAATTGAATGAAAAGTCAATGAACTCAATGATTCTGACAACAAAATATTTACAATTTTATTACAAATATCCACAAACATGCAAACAATATCTAAAAAAGTTAATACAAAAGTACCATCTGTTTTATTATTTATTTTTGTATGTTTTTTTTTTATCCAGAAATAACAGGTAAGGAAGTATGCAAGACTAGGGTGGTGGTTGGCATGTCACATATGCATATCTTTGGTGATAAACACACACACACGCATTAGCAGACACACACACACACACACACACACACACACACCCACACCATGAACAAGAAGTGTCTTTGGCGCACGGTATGCATGAATGCTACAAGCTTAGTCACACCTCATGCACCACCGTCTTATCTCGTCGTACCAAGGCTCTGTCGGATTACTCACAGTCTCTGAGTACATCTGAGGCACTTTTCACATTGACTACACTGCAGTCAGAAAGAGGAAGTTGCAAACTGATGTGTATGTCCTGAGTCTTGACCCTCTTGCCACACCTCAACAAACAGCCCAAATGTGTGATAGATTATTGTTCCATCAGTGTGAAAATAGGTTGTCACACATAAATATTATTATAAGAAATAGCAGACAGACTTAAGCATTAAATGCATGAAAGCAGCTATGTATGATTATTACACAAACAGCGAGACAGTGCAATTTTTATTTGCCCCGCGCAAAGGAAAAACCCCAAACACTTACTTCATCTTCTGCCCCTTTTAAGCTTGCATACAGTAATGCAGAAATGACTGTCCATTAGCAAGGCATACAATTAAAAAAGTGCAGTCCGTAGCTTTATGTTATTAATAATAATAATAATAAATAAACAACCACCTTCCAGTTCGCCCTCTTTTTAGTGCTTTCTTTACACACTAAATAGATTGTTTAAAAATTATTGTTTAGAATAAAAGCCACTGAGCACCACCATTTGCCTGAAGAGATGAGTTAGTTGTACCTTGTGATTTCACAGCATGAAGAATAAGTCCTGGCAATGATAGCTTCTACACTCTCTGCACTCACTGGCTCTGGGACAAAATTATAGCTGCATGTGTTTTAACTGAAAACATTTTTACAGTTATTGCATGAAACAGAGGTAAAACCTTGTTGTGGAATACACCACAGGATATTAAAACATGAATGATCCTTGCACTTATTGAGAGGAATAAATATAACTAAAGATATAAGGAGGGTTTGGGTGATTCTGTGAATGCAGATTCACAGACAGACACTCCTTCAGGACCTTTTTTCCTAACTTACTACCGACACGTGTGTACATCTACATGTGAGCACTTTCAAATGCTTCAAACAAATCAGCTGGATAGTAGATGAAAAAATATAAAAGCCTCTGCTTTATGATTTGTGCAACATTCAGCAGCAGCAAGCATACAGAGAAGTGAGATGTCACATGTGGATATGTGGCACAACCTCAGAAGTCAACCCAAATGTTTTATCCATGCTGGGAAACAAAAATGAAAAAACAAAACAAACATAAAACACCGCAGGTACATCAAGTCTATTGTGCATGATAAAATACAAAATAACTTGTAAATCGTCACATATATTTAGTTTGTATGGCTTAATCCACTTTAAGGCCAATTATGTTTTGGCAGTTCTGTGCATTTTTCATGTTATAAAATGAGTAAAAAAAAAATCAGTGGAGATATATGAGGAAAAAGTCTTAATATATACTGTATATGCCTCATAATTTATTGTTAAAATCACCTTAAATTTTTATTCTGGGTAAATCTGTTATATCCAGGCTTAGTTCACATTTGTTCAAATCTCCACTCTGGTCCTCAGCATCCCACATGTGACTCTCTGCAGCGTCAGTGTGGTTTCTCACATCGCCATTGTTTTTCTCATGCTGTTCTCCGTGCTCCCTTGTTATTGAATCTTGGATAAGGCTTCCTTCTAGTTGCTCCCCTGACAAGCTCACGTGTGCCTCTTCATCTTGACCTTCACTAATTCTTGCGTCTTTGTCTTCCTCCTCTTCCTCCTCCTCTTTGAGTGCCTCTGGACCTCCATCCAGACTGGAATCGCTGAGGAAAGAATGTGGAGTTTGAGTATCATCCATGGACAGAGGGGTCTCATCCGAGAGGCGACGCCCAAAACCGTTGCCTGCCCCTGGGGTGAAAGGCATCTCCTCGTGGTCTTGGTCTGGATCCTGGTCTTTGCTGCAGTAAGCATAGCGGTGGTTCATGTGCTGGGAGTATGAGCCAGAATGAGAAAAGCGTTTGCCACATTTGTCACATTGGTAGGGTTTCTCTCCAGAGTGGAGCCGACTATGCTCGATCAGATGGTGCTTGTGCTTGAAGGCTTTTTTGCAGATTTTGCACTCATGTGGACGCTTGCCTGTAATGAATACAGAGAAATTACTTATTTGAAATTAACTACAGACTAAAACTGTGTAACAGACAACAAGTTATGATTTCATGTTACATGGTGGTTTTAACACTTTGGTTTTAGAATGGATAACAAACAAACTTGATCTATTGTGATTTGATAATATGTGCTTATTTAAATTCTAATGGTCTCTAAACTACAGGAAATGGCACATATCAAAAGTGTTATTTGCAGAGTGTGCACATGCTACAAACCTGTGTGCTCGTATTTATGTCGTAGCAGAGAGCTGCTCTTCTGGAAGGTTTTTTCACAAATGTCACAAGCATACAGCCCCTCGTCTGTCTTCTTTAGTCGCTTCCTTCCTGGCCCTCCATCTCCCTCCAGCCCTTCATCCATCAGACAGAGGTAGTCCAGAGCTCCACGGCTTAACACCTCACCCTGTGAATTTCATGTGGTAATTATTATTGTTTTTACATATTTCTTATTTACTTTCAGAATAATTAAGACTGTTCTTCAGCATTTAGGCCCCTTTATTTAAACCTTAAAGAGAAGCCTTACTCACCATGAGAGCTTGTCTCTCCTGGTGGATCTTTTTCAGTGTGGCCTCTGCATCTGCCTCCATCATATACGCCATAGGAGAGAGAAACCCAGGACTACTAGCTGGCTGGCTGAATGAAATTGGGGTGATGCCATCATGCCCGGGAAGCCCTAAACTAGACTGACTGAAGATAGGGAAACCATTGTATAAGGAATTTGGAAACACAGGAGCTCTGCCCCTGCTGTAGACAGGGTGGTGGTGAAGGGGTAGATGTGAAGTTGGACTTAGTCTCCTATGTTGCTGGGTTCCCAACTCTCTCCTCTCTACTTTGCCTGAGCTGCCATTGATAGTTTTGTTCCTCCCCTCTTGGTCTAAGAGCTGCTTGGGTAGGGAGAGGTCTAGAGGTTCATCCTGTGCAGACCAGGGACTGCCAGTCTGGTTCTGAGGTGAAGAAAGTTCCGGAGGACAGTTGCTGAGGTCGAGGCAGACTGGAGAACCGATTCTTGAGGAGGAAACTCTTTTTCTGGCTCGAGGTGATAACAGCTCTGGGGAATGTTTGATTGGTTGGCTTGGACTTCCCTTTTCTTTGCTGGACCAATACACTCGTGAGGACAAGGCATCATGGCAGGCCTGTGGAGGAGAGTTCATTGCAATCAAAAGCTGTTGCGGTACTGAGTGCCAGCTGGGCTTCTGTAATGGTGACTTGTTTCCAGAGAGTCCATTGGTTATTTCACTTGGCTTGTTATCTGGCTGGAGAGCAGATCCGGGGAAGAATAAATGTGGTGAGAGGTGGTCTTTGCTGTGAAGACCCTCAGACAACTCCACTGCTTCTCGGTTCATCTTACAGTGGTAGCGCTCGTGCTGCAGAAGCACAGCAACACTGGGGAAAAGCTGTGCGCACCACCGGCATGGTGCCCCAAGCACACCTCTCTCTTCTTCAGCTGACCTCACTGACTCTCTTCTTGTGTCAGGTGACATCTCTCCTCCATTGTGAATCAGACGGTTTTCCTCTATTCCAGCACCTTCTCCTTTGTCCATCTCTTCATCTTTCTTTACTTCCCTTTGAAGCATCTGCTGGAGCATCTGCTCAAACTTGGTCCCAGAGTAAGGATAAGGCAGTAAGGTGTTTCCTTTTAGGATACTAGCCCTCAGAGAGAGCTCTGTCGATGGATCCCAAAGCGGAGTCAGATCAGAAGCTCTGGGGAATGCTGTGAGGTTCTGGTTGGGGCCCTGCAGTGAAAGCTGGTGAGGATCTTCTGGCACTCGACCCAGAGGCCGGATGGTATCTTGGTTCTGTAAGGCCATGGGAGAGCCCTTGTCATTACTGTTTCTCCCCCCGCCTGCAGAGGGAGATGTTAGAAATGAGTGGTGGTAGGAGCTTTGGCTATGTCCATTAAATGCTCCTGCTGTATTTCCCCCTCCATTTCCTCCACCACTAAGGCACTTTTTGCTGCTTAAATGGGAGCTGTAGGAGCCAGAATGAGAAAAACGTTTCTTGCAGTTGGAGCACTCATAAGGTTTCTCACCTAAAAGAAAAACACAGAAAGAAAGGATTAGTCAAAAGATGCCACAAGTAGGTTGAAAATACCTTCTGTGTGGGTGTGATCTTTTCACATTCTTCATAATGCTATTGTCTTGTCATGAATTATTTTAACTTGGTTTCCGTCAACGCAGCGAACTGGGTATAATTTCATACCATATAACTGACATGATAAGTAAGGGTTAGCAATACAGTGGAAACAATAGCAAATTGATGGGTGAGTACAACTGTTTGATGTTATTTTGTCTTACCGCTGTGGATACGGAGATGCTCTTTGAGGTGGTGTTTGTATTTGAACGCTTTCCCACACTGCAGACATTTGAACTTCCTGGTCTCCAGGCCTTGATCCAGCATGATGGAGCTCTAGGAAGATAGGACATTGTTACTGGTTTTATACTGGAGATATTTCAGGTGTGAAAAAGTGTGATTGTCACTTTATTGATTATTAACACGTTACAAATAAACAACCTTGTAACACTAAATAAGAATTAAACATAAATCAGATTGTGACATTTTAGTCTGATTGTGATGGTGAAACTTTATGCTGCTTTCTTTCTGTCTCACCTTGTCCTGCATTTGATTGTGAATTGCCAGGTGCCGCTCCATCTGTGCCCTAAGGGTGGCAGTGTATCCACAGTGTGGACAGACCATGTGGCCCCCTTCCCTCTCCTGACAGTACTTGATGTGGTCCCTAAAAGAGGCTCCTCGCTGATACATTCTGTGGCAGAACGGACAAGCTTGCTGGGTTCTACCTGCACCTGGAATCCAGAGAGAGGCGAGATTTTAAACAGAGTACTTGTAATGCTCAGGAGACTGGAGCCTATCCCATGATCCATTCAGCAAGACAGGCTACAATTTATTTGAACTATACCTACTGTGAACAATTTTTATTAAACTATTTCAACAATCATATTTGAACGTGTACAGTTCACAGTACATGGTAACTTGAGAATTACATTTTCAAGGTTCTGTCTGTTTCAAGTTGAACTAGAAAGACAGAGACGCACATCACCTGCACTTGTGTGTCATTGCCATACAGAATGAAAACTATTACTCAGAGATCTGTGTGAATTCGAGCAGAAGCTGAATTCTAATGATCTTTCTTCAAAATGTATTGACACAAAGAAGAAGGTCTTCAGTATGCGGAATATAGGAGCACAAGCATGTGGTTTAGTTGTGGTGCAAATTAGATAACCTTTGTTGATGTGATGATATGTGAAAAGTCTAGGCCATTTTCTCAGAATGACATTAGCATGTACAATCTGATATGTGCTTACCACTGCTATTTACTGTCATCCTGCAGCCGAGTGAGTTATCTGAACAAACAACACACTGCCTGGCACAAAGGTAACCATTTCAGGTTCAGCAATACTGACACCATGTCATATTAGCCTACCTGCTCCCTCAGGTGAGTGGTGCTGAGCTCCAGGTGACCAGATGGCAGGTGGTAGCTCATCATGCCTGCTGCCCTGGTAGTACACAGCTGCCATCCCATTATGGTTCATATGGTCCAAGAGACTGGCTGAGGTAGAGGCCTTCCTCAACTGGGCCAAAAATTCATATTGAGCCAAGTCGTTCAAGGCATTCTGGGAGACTGAGTTCTTACCTGGGGAACAAAGAAAAACATGTAGAGGAACTGAAATATACAGACACATTTTTAACCAGTTCATACATGAAACCAGGCAGTGTCTGACATTTTACATGATTCTGACACATGCACACCCTGCGCCTTTTTCATGGCATTTGTACAAAAATGTTAGTTTTTCTATCAGGTTTATCTTTTCTTTACCAAAGTGCA
>JAUBNQ010000023.1:17402996-17413439 GCA_032353495.1 Ctenopoma kingsleyae
CCCTGCGCCTTTTTCATGGCATTTGTACAAAAATGTTAGTTTTTCTATCAGGTTTATCTTTTCTTTACCAAAGTGCATGAAAGTCTCTTTCATTATGACTGAAAACAAATACACACTCCAACATGCTGCCACTACACCAATAAATAATAGATGTTAGATCATGATTAATAGGCAATATTAACTTACGATTCAGAATTACATGTTCATTGCTATGTCAAGTCAAATTTGTTTCATTGATATAGCACTTTTCATACACCCGTGGTAACTCAAAGTGCTTCACGTCTGCTTAAAAGCAAATTCACCAACATTGGAAGAGCAAGCCAACTAGAATTCACTTCACAGAATGTCAAATGTGACTTCCCCCAGCCTTTTGAATTAAACATTTCACAAGATGATGTCTGTGGGTTCGCCATTGTGGTTGAATCACTGTTACTATTATGCTTTCAGTGGACTTTTCATTAAATAAAATTCTGGCTTTGTAAATATACATTGCGTCTTCATATATTTATGTTTGTTCAGAGGAAGTGAGGTTAGAGTGACACTCTGCAAGTGAATCTAATGGGACTAAACTGTTTAGTTTAAAAGACTGACAGATAAAACAATAAATTCAGGGAACTTACTGGCCATAAAGTTTAAATAGATTTTAAGAATTTCTTTTCATTTGTGCTGTTAAGTGCAGTGACAGACAGGCACAGAGAGAAAGCCACAGACGTACGCGAAGAGGAGAGGCTGCCTCCTATCTAAGGCCACTCAGCTTTGCTTACAGCGACTTTGAGAAAGATTTTTCAAATGTTTGCAGATGTTGGCATATTCAGAGCTATTTTTAATGTGGTGAAGGGAAGAGCCTGTGTGGTTGAGTGTTGTAAAAACTCAGCTTTGCCTTCATCAGGCAAGACCAAATCACACGAGGCGAGGGGGCTAAGTGATTGTTAGTAGGCAAGCTGCGTGAGCCTTTGATCTCTCCTAAATAAAAGGGAAAGCCTCACGTCGCGCAGTGCTGATTTCAGTACCGTAACGTCACCTCTTTGATGCATGGAAATATTGTGACATTGTGTGGGATGAGTTCTTTTGTCATGCTTTCAGAAGACTGTCTTTTCAAAGAGTAGAGTGAAAAAAAGGAACAGCTTGTAGGGAAGGCATGGTTTCACAAGGAGCCGATATGAAGGTGTATCTAGAGGGCTTTGAGAGGCATCGTGAGACTGGAGGTGTCTTGCATCAGAAAAACACTGTAAACTTGTTTACACATACTGTAATGCCCTACACAGCAGTCTCAAGCAGTATACATTACATTTCACATACACATTGCTTTTTTTTGTTTTTTGACCAGACCTATACTCTTCAGAAACAAATGCAGGGACATTCAGAAAAATAAGAGATTAACTCAGCAAAAGGTTTACAATTTTTCTAACAAGACAATGTGATACTTACAGGACATCATCAGTGGCTCCTGGTCTCCTTCCCTGTTGGTGGAGGATAGAGCGACGGCCTCCTCAGCTGCCTCAGCCTCTGGTTCCACCTGTGCCCAGTAGTTCCTGCTGCTGGGGCTGAGGCTATGTGGTCGCATGGAACGAGCAGGACTGCCAGGCTCCTCTGTCCCCTCGCTGGGCGTCAGGCTCCTCTTGTCCAGGGTCTCCTGGCAGTCCTGGGGCTCCAGGCACCACAGGCCCAACTCATCCTCCCCGTCAGATCCCAGAGCCGTCACTTGTTCAGAATCCACTGTGAGCAGTAAAGAAAAAGAAAAGATTGAGGTGAACCAGAGACACTGGCTCACACTGGCGAGTCATATGTAAATGCCATGAACTTAATCGTCATTATGTTCTTACGGAAAATCTGATTTTGCAATGCCTTATTGCATTTTCAAATATGTAAATAAAAACATGAACATGTCTTTAATCTATAATAAATGAGATGCTGATTATTATGTTGTGGTGTCCAAATACATATTTATTTGTTCAAACATAATAGACAGTAAACATGTGTTTCTTATCATCTGAGATGGCATTTAGTCATTTGCACTGTAGATTAGTGGTAGAGGAAACCAGAGACAATACTACACAATTTAAAATAACATGCCAGGAACTGAAACCAAACAGGGAAAAACACAACCAGAAATTCAAAAATGATTAGTAAATTCTCAGCTATAGCTCACGTGTTTGATAAAAAAAGATAGTGCTGTTGTTATTTATATGTATTTCAATCTGGTTCTTCTGTAGGTAAGAGGAATGACACTGACACTTCATATGAAGTTGTTCGTGTGTTTCTTAACACAACATATTCAAGTGGTTTTATACATGATTTATGATCAGTACAAGCTGAAATCCTTAGCGTGCTACAGACAAAACACAAGCATAAGAAAGGCCCCAACTAGAACATATTTCATTGATATATTTTTATATTTATTTAATTTATCTCCACAATATAAAATGCATAAAATTAAGTATTAATAGTAATTTCTGATTAATTTCCAATGGGACACTTTTATTCTGACTGAGAGTACTGAGAGTCAACTGTGGCTTTCATTTTGAAAGTTAGAAAAAAAAAATATAAAGAAAGATATGTATTTAATTAAAATCATTTCTAGAAACACACTCTAGTCTCCAAAAGGATTGTGTTAGTAGTCAAACTTCACTCCAATCACGTCCAGCTTGTTGTAGTGCTGATATTAATCCATGTAATTACTGCTTGTAAGGATTTGTTACTTAAAATTAATCTTTTCAAATTTACTTTACTCACTTTTGTGTTATATGGAACTAAAGCTGTTTTAGATGTACTTATTCTTAAAGAACAACATTTGTTAAACAAATGTTTGTTAAACATATCATCATGTTATTTAAAAAAAAGTTTTATTACATGTATGGTATGTGAGAAAATGACATGGATGTAGTGCAGCAGTAAGAAGAAATCTCTGTGCCGAGACTGCAGCAAAACTGGAAAGGCGCATTACTTTTTCCCATGGCAAAGACAATAAATGACAATCACAAACACATGCCTGGGATTTCAGCCGTAGGCTTTTATTTACAAGCCTTTTCTTTTTTCTTGAGGACTCTCCGTTTTCCGCTTACTGATTGGTAATATCTAATCACAACCAAGTAATGACCATTGAAGAACACAAATAGACTACTTGCCAGCGCCATTTTATCAAGTGGCGAACTGTTGTCAGCGGGAGAGCAAGGAAGATCAATTCTTCTCTTCATGTTGTTGAGAAAATAAGGTCTCTCTGTATTTGATGAGGGTTGCAATACAACATCGCCATGCTTCTTATTAGGTTTAAATAAATTTCTCTCTTCGGCCTTGAGAGAGGGTTGTGCCTCCTCTTGTGAGATCAGAGTGAAAATAACGTTTCACAGCTCATTACATTTCACAAAACACAAACACTGTTTATTCATTAAGCTGTCAAAACAACACTAAGTCACTCATGAAAGAGTTTCATTTCTGTTTAAGATGTTCCAACTAAACCCTCTCTGCCTGGTGGAGTATTTCGACTCCTCTGCCAGTAACACCCCCCTCCCCCCCACCTCACAGTGACAAAAGCCTGTGATTGCACACTGGCAGAGACATTTTAGGAAATCTACCTCGTCAACTTTACATCTAGAAGACACAAACACATACACTCAATCTGTTACTGAAAGAACAAAAGGGGCCCAGTGGTGCAAGGGGGGGGGCCCGCAATCACAAAACAGTTGTTAGTACAATTTACACACATTCTGCTGATGAGTTTATTCGCTTATCTCAAACACTAACACCTACATGTGTATCTGTTTGTATCATCAAATTGTGTATCCTGTCCCAGCTTTGTTACACCCCTGTAAAAAGTGAGCTCATGCAAAAACTGTGATTCACCCGAGGCCAGTCATCCATGCTTCATGGAGTGCTGTTCTGCTAACATGGGGAGGAATGTCTTGCTCATACAGGGGGGGTGAAATTGGTCATCAAATGTGCTCCACTACAGCAGGTAGCTGTGAAGGTACAGTGTATGATATATGTATGTATATGAGTTTCCTGGCCTTTATAGGACATACCACTGGGCCTAAAAATGGAAAAATCTGGTGCAGATTAGCTGTAAATTGGTTCCAATTTTCTTTCCTATGACAGTGAGTGACAGTGATCCGTGTGTGCTGTCATGAAAGTGGTGCTGCAGCAGGATGTCTTTCATTATCGGACCTGTTGATTTATTTATTTGAACAGTATCCTTCAATTTTATTGACAGATAAATCCTTAAACAGCACAGGGAGTTTATGATTGCCAGCATGTAGGTGAGATCAAGGAGGACTGAAAGGAGTGTTGAATTCATGCAGTGTGCAAGAGCTTTAACAATGTAAACAGTTTTGGAAGACTGTTTTGGACACTGAACAAAAAGATAACACACAGCGCAGCACAGTAGACTGCCATTATGCACGCACTGTAATGTGCGTGGAAAGAATGTGACTCATATCCAAAAAGTGCTAACCGAACTGTGCTGCATCATGCTTGACAGTGTCTTTCACTCTGTCTTCTGGGGACTGTTACTGATGGTTTGACAACAACAGTGTTTTCAGATCAAACACTGCAGCACTATTTTAATTTGTCTGTCCCTCTCGCTCCCTGACAGTGACTGAACTTCTGAAAGATTGACGGTCTGCCTGCCAGAAAGCCACTTATTTTAGCTTGCAACACAAATGAGAAATGCTAAATTTCACATTGAGAAATCATTTTACTGTTCTTCTATTTCTGGGGACTTGTGAAACTGAACTAAAGCCTGTAAGGTGATGACCTACAGTTCTCCTATTATGTTGTTTCACTTTTCCGGTGATAACGGATAACACCTGGATAAATTCTTCGTATTTCTGTGACACAGAAAGAAAGAATTTTTGCATGACCACATTAAAAAACAAACCACAACAAAAAAAAAGCCACTTAAGATAAAGACAAAAAAATCTCAACATTTCTTTTGCATTGTCTCACAACAGTACAGAGGGAGTTTCAGTGCTGGTCTAATTTTGACTGTTTATATCCCGGAGGTCATCTACTGTACAGTAACATGTTAAACTGCAGTTTATTTTACGACGCACACATGTGAACTGGTGTTGACTTAGTAATTATGTGGCTAAATGTTAAGCACACAATAATTACCTAGAGATTACCTTGTTTGTTTCTTCTGGTTTTAAATTGTAACAAACAAGCCTATAGGCCCAATTTACCGCACACTGTAACTGTTACTCCTCTGATGATTATTAGATTATTATTAAAGTCTTGATTATTACATAAAAGCGTGAATAATGGAAATGTAATATTATTATTTTTTTATGAATTTGTACTTTTCACGGGGAATAACAACGACCTCAAATATTAGTTTAAGACAATTTGGCAACAGCCAGATGTATTGTACAGTTTTGAAAAACACACAACTGAAAACAAGTATTATTTCTAAGTCTCTTGTGGTGTGTGGGCGCGCAAATGCCTGTGAAAATATAAAGTTTTTTGTTACATACAAAAAAATAATGCATCATACGCATGCTATTAGGATGACCTTGAAAAAAAAAACACAAGTAGTAAAATCAAATAGGTGTTTTCATGATCTGAGCTTAGTTCTATAAAAACATTTTTTCTTTTTAGGTAAAATATTTTTATACATTATCACTTTTTTTTAAAACTTTTTCTCTTTTTTCTCACAATTTTATATGAAATCACTTTTGAAACATTTTTATCTGTCAAACGTTATTTAGCTACCTTGAAGGAATAAGATCCAAGTTGGTCTTCATATAACATTATGCATGAAATATGACATATGCACGTGGTGCACATGCCACAATACAGCAACATCTGGTGCATTTCATACAGTACAAAATGTAGGTGGTAAAACTGTCAGAAACATGCAATGATCCAGCCGAAAGAATGCACTGACACATAATTAAAAACTTACTGATCCATCATGCTTTTATAACAGAATTTATGTGTTATTTTGGAATTATCTGGTTGTCAGGTTTAATTATTGTATGAAATAATGCTTTTCCTGTACTGGTAAAACTGTGATGGTTTCACAGATGTCGAAAGAAACTAAACACTTGCTATTTTGAACTCAATAAATTACCACATGAGGGTCATGGACGCCCACACACTAAACAAAACCGAAGTGCAGGAAGATGTGTGCATTATCGTTTTACTATACCTATGAGAGCAGTTCAGAGACGAAGTAGATCCATTTTCATCTGCAGGGTGCACTCATGTCGAATAATGATGACCTCTCTTTAAATATGACAAACAAATCAAACATGTCATTTAAAATACTTTCATGGTGGGAGCTCTCCTATTCATACCTGCTGCCTGACATTCGTACAATGAGTCAGGGGAGGACCGCAACCAAGAACAAACACCTCCCACCTGATCTCCTTCATCTTAGCAGCAACTCACATTCTCTCACTCAGTGTGATAGTTTCTTATGAATTTGGCACTTTGGCCTGCTCTTGTTTGCTTGACATGCCCTAACAACACTAGGGTAAAAAAAAGAAGAAGCACACTTACGCTCACATACAAGTTGTGTTTTAATTGACTGTGTTATTGCATATGCATGAATTATATAATAAACAATTACTTGTGGTCACTAGCCAACTTCCCTCAGATAGACAAAGTTCTGTGGATGCAGAATGAAACATCTCTACCTTAAAGAAAGAAGTCCAGTTGCCATGACTAACTTCACCTGGATGACTGAGAATCTTCACAGACAATTACTTAAACATTTTTAGCAACAAGAAAAGTGTTGCCACTAAGAGCAGAGGCGAGTTTAATTACTTTACATAAAGTTCAGTACTAATCTTTCTCCTAGTGGTTGCCTCAGTTCGGAATGCACTTTTAATTTCAAATGTTTTACAGATTATATCATGAATGCTGACAGCAAATTGAGGATTAAATGCTCTAAATTGCATGTTAACCAATAGGAATGGTGGTAATGTGATGTTTTGCTGCACTTTTATTGCATTTTTGTGGCCAGAGAAGAGGAAGTGCAAACATTCTTGTCTAATGATGGTGAAAATAACCACAAACACATTGATATGAAAGTTTAAGTCACACAGTCAAGTTTTCATTCAATTCCGATTACAGAGGCTTCATGGCAGTTGGCAGCGAGCCAGAAACTCTGTGCAAATGCTGCTGGCAACAATAAATGAGAATGAAACTGTGACACCGAAAAGGGGATTATAAAGGTCATATTATTGCAGAGGAAGAGATGCTTAAATGCGATGTGTGGTGCAGTTTGTGATTTTGTATTCTTGCAGCATGTTTGCTATACAGCATTGTGGTGTGTAAGTTAGAGAAAGGGGACAAGAATGACCGGAGTGCAGAAATAAGAACACAGTACACAACACAAACTGCACTGAGAGAAAGAGATTTTAAAAAAGTGATGGTAAAGGAGACAGTTAAGAGAAAGACTGGCGTGTGGGAATAGACAAAAGAACAGTAGAAAGAGACAGAAAGCAACAGCTTGAAACTGTCCCTCACACAAATCCTCCGACTAATGTCGAACTGTGAAAACATGCTACAGAGGGAAATTCCCTCAACACACATGCTTACACACACAACTAGGGTAGAGAGAAACACACAAACAAACGTGTAATGTTAGCAAAAAATAAGGAGATAGACCAGTCTGATGATGCAAAACACTACAGCCTCATCAAGTGCAGCAATGAAATACATCACAATAACTGTGTGAAGCTCTAAGAGTGTCTGAACTGCAGTCAGAGATAGAAAAGTTGAAATCTATGTGGTGCCACAGCAGCAAAGTCACGGCTCTGTGCCTTTAGATGTCCCACTTATTAGGAGACACCACCCTGTCAGAGTATTTAAACCACCACCACAGAATGCGCAGCCGAGGGGCAACAGCTGCACTTTGAACAACTCAGAGACACACAGCGCAATCAGCTTAAGAAATAAACACCAATCTAATTTCCTCATATTGATCAGAACAAAGACAGAAGCACGTACAACAGCAACACTTTCTGCACACTAAGAAGTGATCGTTAAATTGACAACAAGCGCTGTACTGAAACTATTCAGCCTTTGTACAGTGTGGTTTTTAATTATTGTGTTAAATTAGGACCCTTGTGACACAAAAACAGAATCCCCTTTAGCAGTTTATTAGCTTCAAAACCACTGAGCCATTCACTAATAACACTCACAAAGTTGATTTGTCAACCAGTTGCAGTTTTAGTATAGCTGTGCGCTAGTGTTAGTTTCATTATTCACATATGAGTGCTCAGTACGATTTGAAAGAAGCCTGCGTGAATCAAAGCACAGCCCTGAGACACTGACTGTAACATAGCGTGGTGTTGTGTACATCTGCTTTGGCTGCTCTGAAAGGGCCCTAGACTTTGAAAATCGATTGATATCAGTATAACTGATCTGTTATTTTCTATCTACACGTCACATCACTGCATCAAGCTGTGAACCACATCTGCTTAGTGGAAACCTGCTCTCGTATGATGTCAAAAGACCAAAAGAATAAACTAACAGCAAACAAGCTCAAATAATTACAGCCAACCCATCAAACAAATAGTTTTTAAAAAGTGTTAACTTACTTTACAGTATGTGTGCAGCAGGTCAAGCAAATCTATCTCACGATACAAGTACCTAAAGAAAGTTTAACAGCTTTGTCTGCTATTGTCTTTACCTTTCATCTTCAATCCTAGAAAAGGTTTGCTTCTTTTTCACATCTGTTAGGTCTAATCTCCTCCTACTCATATTTGCAATTTACCCATGCAAACTGCAAATGTTTGCTTCACATCGGCATTGTCTAAATACTGTTTAGCTTATGTGAGCTCACTTGATGGAAATTACTGAACGCAAGTTTTTTAGTGGTGTTTAGTTTGTGACACATGCCGAAATTCTGCTGAGATTACAAATGTTTCTGATTAGTACATTTTTGTGATACATCACAAGGATGCCATGAGGGAATAATTGTTATGAACACACTCAGACATAAATCTCTGTGCTACCATGTTAGAGAGATATAAACATAGACAGAGAGCAGTCGTGAGCGAGAACACGGACAGGAAAAAGAGACCCAAATAACTTGTGGCCTAGGCTAGTAATCGCACCACAAAGGTGCACATGTGCTGGCGAAGCAGTGACAGAACTATGAGTCACGTGGAGGTATAGTACAAGAAGTATGAAACACACTCAAAGCGTATATTTTCAGCCTGTCTTGTAGATTCCCAACCAAACTATGTATTCTTAGACTGTGGTGAGTCAACTGTAGACATCCAAGATATATTTTTGTCGCCTGTAATGATGTTCACTTGCACAGAGTTGATCGTTGCCCGAATTTTTTGAGAACTATTATCTTCACAGTTCTCACAGGTAGAGATTAAAGAGGCAATGGTACCTGTTTGACAATTACTTTATCAGTCATTGTATTGTAATAATGGCTTGAATCTTTTACAATGAATAAAGATATTGCCTCTTAGATATTAACATACAGGATTAGCTAGAGGAGATGCACAAATCACCCGAAACAAACTACAGAGGGTTAACATTCAAAACGGTAAAGAGTAGGTGGAAAACTGAATCAGATATTTAAATCTGAATATATTTAACAATGTTTAGATGCTTTGTATGTGACACAAGAACTCTCTCACCACTTTATGTAGAATTTTCTTTCCATTAAGACATTCAATTATAACTAACCACTACTATAAAAATAGGACAATTTACTGCTTTGATTCTAACACCTATGGTTGTTAGTTGTTTACTAAGCAAATTCTTCAATTTCTGTGGAAAAAAAAATGCAACAATCAGTTTTTCTCTTTGCAGAAATGAGGCAAGGTGTGAGTAAAGAGGTGTGCAAAGAGCCCTTGTGGTTGTCTGTTCTTCCTTTGGAGGTTTCCTGTATGCTGCTGCCTGCATGTTTGCCACCATGTTTACCTGTCCTATAGACCACCACATTTTCAAACGAAAATTACCTCGTTAGACACCTTCAAGTGGCTTCATGTGGCTTGTCCATTTCATGGGCAACTGGATCTTGTGGATTAAGAATGTATTCACCTGTTCTGCTGTCAGAATTTGCAAGGAAATAGCAAGTTTATATACCACATCCTAAAATAACTAGTAGGATTCTCTAAACCACAGGAAAATACAAAACTGTTTAGACAGCTTATTAATTTTCTAAAGTTGTTCTATCAGCAATTTATCGTCTGCAAAATCTACACAGTTCACCACAAACATGTTGATTTACAGCCTCTGGTCTGTAATTTGCAACACTCAGCAAAATACAACTGCCACTGATCTATTAGACAAACACTGCTAACATCATTCTGGACTTGCCTACTATGTCCTGTTGAATTGTATTATTTGAGTCATTTACCAAGACAATGACTCATCCAGAAGTGACAAACTAACTTAATCACTCTACAGTATGTATAATGTTTGTGAATGCGATATGAATAAAGGTCAATGTTTGAGCTCAGTGTCAGCGCC
>JAUBNQ010000023.1:17413539-17440505 GCA_032353495.1 Ctenopoma kingsleyae
CCGTGTGCATCTGCAGCGCTGGAAACAGAACTGATGTTGGTGAGAAAGGTTAGCTCGGTTAGACGAGCGCGTTATTTTGAGTTGGTCCTCTGCCTCCTCCTGTGGCCCGTGCCGGTTTCCGTGTAGCAAGGGATTGGTGCTGGAATGCAGTAACGGTCACAGAGGGACCCACGCACTCACCACACTGTGAATCAAAACCCAAACTCCACTTCATTAGCCTCCTGTCATTGCAAAGACTCTCACACCACTCTATAAATACCCATGTCTCCCCCTCCAAATTTGTTTTCCCTCTTTTTTCTTTACACATGAAAATGCTCAAGGACTGTTCCAGCTTTCTGATGTGGCTCCTTATTTTGCACGTTGGCGCAAGAAACCACACAATAGTGGCTCCTTTTGAATATTAAAACATTCTCAGCACAAAGGTTCTGAAGTTGTTTAATAGGGGTGCATGCTAAATAAAACTTCTCTTTGTGTTTAACAGCTAGACAATATGGGATTTGGTTTGTTCAACTTGAGCTGCAACTATCAGTTACTCACTAAGGAAGAGTTGTTTTGAGGGTGAAACAAATATGCCTGGTCTCCCACTAACTTCGTCTACTTCAAATGTGGGTATATAGGCTCTGGTGGAGGTGTTTCACATGATGTGGTCTACTTGAAAAGGACAATTAACTACATTAAGCCTAAAATGTTTCAAACTACCCACTCAGCAGGTTTAAAACATAAGATATGAAAGAACACAATAAGAATTGTGGAACCCACAAATAAAAGATCTGAGCAGACCATGTTAAGGTATTCACTACACATATAGTTAAACCAATTCAAAGCCTTTACTACTGTAAATGACAAGATTAAAAACCTGCTCTGTTTTTCATCTAAACCTTCAACCACTAAAAGTAAAAAAAGACTGACAAGTAGGGGTGTCTAGTCTGCAAAAAGTACAAAAATAAAACAAGAGAGTATGATCCACTGCTGCTGGGTCCAGAAATCATTCAGTAAAATCAGAAACTATAAAATGCAACTATATCATTACTATGAATGATTTGTTTTACAATAATAAATGTTGTTCTAATAGACTCAGCGTGTACACAAGTGGCAAGGAGTCCCTGCTCGGTTAACATACAAATAGGGCGCCATCCTCTGGTGCATGTCCACATTACATCCTCCATGTGAGAGATGATGTTACACCATAACATGTTGAGTGACCGCAAGTGACAAAGCTTTGAAATATAGAAAAAGATGACTTTCTTATGTATCATTCTGTTTATTTTTCTCTTCCTTGTCTTTCTCTCAGTCTTTCCCCACATGCCTTAAGTAACTCTTCTTTCTTTCGTCACTTTTTCTGCCCTTTTAGCACTCACACACCATTAAACTAGTCTTCTTTGGTTGTGCAGTTCTGATTAGGACGATGTATGAGTCATAATACACATTAATTTACACACATCAGTGTGTTAGTTTCAGCTCGATTTACTTTTGTGTATGAGTGCGTGCGTGTGCTGTGCATGTGAAGCCCGAACCAACGCCTTGAAAAAGAAACTAATTAAAGTCATGGAGAAAAATGCACAGACAGCAGAACCACACAAGAGAGTGTGTGCATGTCATTACTGACCTGGCCCACGTTGGAGAAAAAAAGTGATGGCAAGAAAAGAGAGAAAGAGAGAGTGAGGGAGAGTAAAACCTCAACCAGCAAAATAATGTATATAAAAAAGGCTCAACAAGAAGAAAGGTTTAAAAAGCAAACTTGGGGAGTTTAAGAGGATCTTTGATGTGTATCAGAAGAGGAAAGCAGCCTTGCGACTGGGACGACAGTAATTTTAAGTCGAAGCAGAAGGCTGGCTGGCTGACTGGATGCCTTGCTGCCTGGCTGGCTGGCTGGCTGACTGCCTGGCTGACTGGCTGTGGGCTTTGATGGCGCTGGTTGTTTGAAGTGGTTTTCGGGGGATGGGAGCAGCGTGTGGTGTCAGTGGGACCGGGGAGGCACTCAAGGAGGATTGGGGGTGGTGGGGGGTGGGGGGGTGATGGAGTCCGTGCAGAGCTGGGGGAGCCTAGGCTGGGAGGAGCAGAGGATGGATAAGATGGAAGGAGAGGGAAAAAAGAAGAGAGGGAATGGATGAAAATGGAAGAAGAGTGGAAGGGATAAGAGGTACAGTAGTATGGATAATAGGAAGAGGATATAATGAAATGATTGATAAAAGAAATAAGATGGAAGAGAAATAGGAACACTAAAAGAGAAAGACAGATAATCACTAGAAGAAGTTGTAAATACAAGGTGGAGAGCATAAACTGATGCTACAGTGAAGTAAACCTTTCAGATATGTGTCTAATATTTAGAGCAGTGTCTCAGTGTGAGGACGTCTGGACACATTCACACCAACCTATTACTTGTACCATTTAGATGACATTACTTCCCTCTGATAAGCTGCTAGGCCGCCTTATGACTTGTTTCCCCTTTTCCCTCATGCAATGCTGGACATATGCACAATATGATGATAGTTACACTGTTTCCCCGACGCACCAAAGTCGACCACACAGACAAAGAGGAAACTGATCAGATCAAAGAGGAATCGGATTCTGTTCAGCTTCAGAATGATTTCTGTTCTTCTTGCCCATTTGTATTATTTTATTTGTTACTGGCCACTTTAATTTAAAACCTTCTCTAGTTTTGCAGTTTTGCAATACCAACAAAAATACGATAACCTGTCACATACCATGAGAAATACTTTTAATAATATGAGATACGGCTATCTACAAGATTGTTACACAGTGATAACTGACTTTGTGGACCAGTATATACTGATAGTTTATTGATGCTGCTTCCTTTCTTGCACAAAATGCTTCCGATGTATGCTTTTTTTCCATACCTGAGTTGAAGATTAACTTGCATGATCAAATATTGCACTGTGCTTGAAAAACTCACCATCTCTGTTCTGACAGAGGTTGCATTGGGGTTTGTGTAGTGAAAGGGAAGGAGTTCTATTGTAAGCTGGTGGATAGTCCTATTCACATACAGTTTGACTTTTATGTTTCGTACTGATGAGAGTGGAAGAAAGGACGATATATAAAGTCATCCATTTATTTTACAAAACTGTTTGTATTAGTTTTCAAAACTTTGCATTTCACTTTCATTGTGCCCTCGTTGACCTGTGATATTTCTTAGGAAGTACTCTTTCAGTAACTCAAGTCGTCTTTACTGTTGCAGTGTATGACTGACTGACTGACTGAATGGATGTTAATTTCTGTAGTGATTCATTACCACTGAAAACTTTCTTAAAGCATCTGCAGAGGCGACGCAGCACGTCTGGAACAAAGTGAAAATGTGCTAAAAATACAACACTGTCTGCAAAACAAAAACAGAGACTGAGAGTGTGTTTGAAGGGGAGTCAGATAGAGGAAAGTGTGTGTAAAATTCAAGACCTAAAGCCTTGACCATTGCAGGTGGGCCTAAAAATCAGTGAGGCATGTGGAATGTGTGTACTCCCAACCAGGTAACTATGTACATGTATATTTTACTTGTGTGTGTGTGGACCAGAGAGGGGGATGTACAGGTCAGACAAAGGTGGTACCAGGTGATCGCAGGTACAGAGATAGACAGAGATAGAGCAAAAGAGGAGGAGTTGTCTGGCTGACCTCTCCCATGCCTTTCTTAATACTGTTCCAAGTTTCCCTTTTTTTCTCACCTTCTCATTTCCAGAGAGAATTTATAGTAGATCACAGGTCAGGCCAGTTGGAAAGTCTCTTTTGTAATGACAGAGATGACCTTATACTAAAGAATAGGAGCAGAGGCGATGCGATGATATATGTTGTAAGATAATATAAAAGTGTTAAAGGCGTGAGATGTTTCCATACTGTACAGGTGACTATCCCTCTGCATTAGGCCACTGTGGGCAGTGATGTAAACCAAAGAACAGATCCACTTCATGGCACCATTGCATTACACCTTTGTTGTCAAGTGTTTCATGTGCTGCATTAGCCAGATGTTACCATTACCATTTGGAACTGAAATGATTATCAAAATGGCCAAACATTCTTGGTTACTGCTTCTCAAATGTGGGAATCTTGTTTCTTTTGCTTGACTACATTGTAAACTGAATAACTTTGCCTTATGGACTGATGGCGTGAAGAAGAGTTCAGTTAATTGAAAAAAAAAAAACAAAACTGGCAGTTTATTCAATACCAATACTATTTCCATGAACAGTTCTTTAAGTGACTTTCCAGGAAATGTACTGTATCATTACAATGATATCATACTGTAAAACTACATATATTATAAAAAAACAACTTCTCCTTTTGTAGGAGAAGTTCATATAATTCATATATGCAAAGGTTTAATGTATTCAGTGTTACACTCTGGTCTTCAGATACCCTTTTCAGTCAGTCATGTACATGCAATGCTGACATAAACATTTTGATTATTGCTCTTTTCCAGCATAGCCACTAAGTTCTACAGTATTTTAGTAACTGTGGCCTTCTGTTTAAGTGGTGTTATTAAGCAGTAATTGGAAGCAAAGATGGGTTTGTGCAAAAGGTAAAAAAAAAACCAAAACAGACTGGCTTACAAACACTCAGACTCAGTGAGGATGAAGAAAGTCAAAGAGATGAGAAGCAACTTAAGTCAAACTTAATGTGTCAAACTGAAACCACAAACACTGCTGCTTTTCTCAAACTGGCAGGTGTGAGGTTTTCAGGCCTTATAGTGTAGGTGATCAAGACAGATCCTAAACAAACTCCTATCTGTTGGTGGCACATGCCGCATATCAAACTGCTCCTTTTTCAACTTGCTGGCCTGGACTCAGCCAGCTGAGTGAGTCTGTCTGTGTGCCAAGCTGTCTCCTCTCTCTCCTTGTCTCTTCGCCTTCTCTCTCTCTGCCACCCATCTGGGCCTTGTAATACATGACAGCTGAAGCATGGTTTCCAAATTTAATTTGAGGTGCGATAAAACGGCACATATCTATAAATTTTGTGCAGAGAGTTTGCCTTTCTGGACAGTTTTGACCTCTTTCTTCTGTCACACATGTGCAGCACGCCAAACACACAATACTCAGGTTGTCTACACAAAAGGGATATCCACAAATAGAGTTCATGGTGAGAAGTCAGAAAAAGCAGTGACAAAGAGTCTAGTAGTAACACTGCAAGTGGAAAATGTCAAGTATTAAAAAGGATTAATTTGCAACTTAAGTGTGTACAGTATGTCAACCTTTTCTATCAGATAAAATGCCTTTGATGTGAAAATAGAAATGCACATAGATCAGTGAGAAGCCACAAGAAATACAGTTTGTGTTAAAAGTGTGAACAGTACATACCCGGCCACCTAGATACATGCATACACACATGCACACACACCTCATGAGCTCTGTGGCTATTAGCATTATCTTACAGTTTAAAGGAGTGTGATCCTCAGACATACACTTAGCTGTCAAGTTTCTGGTGAAGTCACGTGTGCACTGTTGTGCTATTCTTGTCTATTGAGACAATTTGTTCCTAACAACTACACTGGATTCCACACTGACAAACATAAGTTTTGTTTCTTTGAGTGTACATCGTACATTTTGCTGCAGTCTGCAGAAAAGGATATTTTGCGGTAACATCTTGACAAAAGAGATCACAAAACTCCAAACAGTCATGTGCAGGAGCTAATATGGATGAAAAAGCCTCCAAAAGCACTGCAAAACTTTCCAAATAATTCCTGATGGAGTGGATCAGCAGTGTGGCAGCCACACAGCAGGAATGTACAGTAAGACATGGGACTGCTTTGGCTACATGAGAAACATCAGAATGTGCAATAATTGAATAAACATGTGAACAATACCAGAGGGACTCAATCAAGGGATTCCCCATTACTGCTGTATAGAGCTGGTGTTAAACACACAGAGTTAGAGTGGGAGAAATCTGCGACCCTTGGAGCTATGGGAACATTGAAAAACAAATGAGGAAACACTTAGGTTATCCCGCAAACTGTCGTCTGTCCTGTCTCTTCTGTCTCTACCCACCAAACCCCTCCGTTTCTTGTCTTCTCACGCTGAAGAAATGTTTTTGCTGTCTCCAGCCCTGTCAACCCCATCAGTTCCCCACCTCTGTCATCCTCCTCTCTTTCCTTCCTCCTCTGTCCCTCCCACCCGCTGCTTCTGACGCCTGAGCTGTGTCCCTTGAAGAGTCCTGGTAATAAAATGTGGTGCCTGGGCTCTTCATTGCTGTCTCGCTCTCCCCACCCCTCATCCCCAAGCGGTGATACATCTGCCGTTAAAGTAAGTCTGGTCCAAGGACCTGGCCCCCGTCACAATGTACAGTACAAGCGCATCGGTCTTTCTCATTTCAGTGCTTTCCCCCTATTCTCTCTCTTTCTCCCTCTCTTTTTTTGCTGTTCGAGTCCTTTGTGTACAGTGTGCTATGCTCACTGTGGCAGCACTGTGCCAGAAAAACCCACACAAACACATACACATACATGTAAGCACACATATACACAGTCACAGACACACAGCTGGGCCCCAGCTGCATACAAAGACTGGGGTTTGGAAATCAATGAAGGAGAAAGAAGAAAAGGGGAAAGGAGTTTAAATAAATTGGCACTTGAAAAAAGAAGAAAAATGAGAAAGGGGGAGTGAGGGAAACAGAGAGAGAAAGCTCTCTCTTAAAAAGGCACATCAACTCAACAACAGAGCAAGGTTTTTCGTGGCCTAACCAAACATAAAACACAGGGCAACAGGACTAAATAGGTTGTGACGGTGCTCATAAAAAAACAGTCTGATTCAAGAATGAGGTTTGAACGAGTCTGATCAGTTGTGTGGATGTCATTCTGGCAAAGATGCCCAATGAGTCTGAGGCAGAGGAAAGCCCATGCATTACATGGTCAGCAGACTTTAAATAAATTAAAATGTTTTTGGAAAACTGGAATCAGTGAACAGTGTTTCCTTTGCCGACAGTAAAGAACACTGTATTGTATCTACTGCAGAATCCATTAAGACAGAGACTGAAGTTTAAGAGGTTTCATTAAAGATGTCACGCAAAGAGAAAATATCTGTGACTTTCTTGTGTTTCTTTATAAATACATTTCATGGTTAAAAACAATCATGGCTCTTATCTAATAATCATAACTTGAGTAATTTTAGTGATTTGTGACTCACATGACAGAAGTGTAGATGCGAGGAATTATACTATTATCGCCATCTATAATGTCAAACGCATGAAACTATCAAATAACCCAAAAATGTCCGAACTGACCGTGTATTGCGGCCTTGCTGTGGGGTGTTGAACTCAGTGCTCTGCTAATTAATTCACACTCACTGAAAACTAAAGCTCTCGCTCACAGCCAGTAATGCAGGTCATCATTTTGAGCGGATATGTTACCCTCCTTGGTCTCAGGACTGTTTCCAATCTACCAGGAATGAAGAGTAGTAATTTCCTCACGTTGCTTGATATTGGTGAACATTGACAGTTTTATTGGGGGAGACAGAGAAATAATCAATAGGCGCCTTGGAAAGAGAATAAAAGTCAGCCTATGTTTTTTTTCCTCTTTCTTCTGGTTTGGAAAAGATCCTCAAATCACTGTCTTATGAGTCGGGCCTGCCAAATTCATTTGGTTTTATCAAGGATCTTTAACTCCCTACACTCACAGCCGCCTCCAGAAGAGCACATTCCAAATCCTACTCGCAGCTTTAATGCACACATTGCTGCTCTGACATGAGGATGTACATGCAGACTACACACACACACACACACACACAGATATCTGACATGCACTAATGCACGTGTGTCACACGGTATCTGTAAGCAGGCCACCAGCACAGGCATGCATGCATATCCACTAACAAATCATAGAGCAATGAAAAGCAAGACAAAAGAGAAAGTGCGCTGAACTAATGTCCTAACTCAGAATATCAGTTTAGAATATATTCATCCATCCATGCTGTCTTCAACATTATATTTAAGATTGTTTTCAGATTTTTTTTTAATGTTCACTTCTGAGACACTGATCAGACACTGGGAAACTTTACTGGAAAGGTCACATATATCTTTTCTCAGAGGTCAGTGCAAGAATTAAAGGAACTAGTCTGATAAGTGACAGGTCCTTGTCAGTAAGTGTACTTTTCTGCTGATAGCTTTGACGGTAGTGTGATGATGTTGATTCGTGAAATACAGTGCAGTCGGTCGACAAACTGCAATGTGACAGTCAAAGGTGAGAGTGTGCGTGTGGCTACACATGCATGCAAGAGTAGCCATTTATACTAAGCGGCCAGAGAGGATCTCACCCTGGTGACACTCAGCTGAACTTCACACCTCTCTGAATAAAACAAGGAAACACTTAAAGCAAACAAATAAACGGTATAAGCAAACTGACTGCACTCAGTGAACATGTTTGTGGCAGTTGCATGTCAGAACATAGACAAACAAGCGTGCTTCTTGGTTTACAATGATTTTCATGAACCTCTATGGAGTCACGGGTAAAGCCAGCAACATGTTTGTGCTCCCGAGGAGTAAGTATCTTCTTAGTGACACCAAAATGATGAAAACTTTAACAAAAAGCTTAAGTCAAAGCATAGTTTGTATTTTTTTTCTGAATGTAAGGTAATGTTTATGTTTGTTATCTTATGGCTTTCCCTGCATCACCCAACAAGAATTCATCAAGAGAGTCAGCAGCTGAGACGCTGGCTTGCACACATCAACCCTAACAGTTTGGTATTAGTATAATTAGTATTATTTAGAATAATGTTTATTACAAGGCTTCGAGCTTTAAATAATTTAAGAGTTTAGAGTTTAGATTTTAACATAAACACAGAAAAGCAAATGTTTATATGTGTATCTACGTGCATATGTGTTTAATCTTAGTTCAGTTTGTGAAATCACATGAAAACATGGAGCTACCTGATGCATGTGAACAAAGCCTCAACAAAGTTTCTAAATTCAAATAGTCAACAAGCACTTCTGAACACTGCTGTAGGAAGCACACTCACACAAACTAATAATTGACATCATCTAAAGCTTAAAGGTCAGCTGTGGCTTTCCACAAATTCTTGATAAGAATTAATATAGACATTAAAACATTTCTCATAAGGAATCGTTGTTTACTGGTATTTTACTGTCTGTGTGAATTTGTCTTTATCATTTAAAATGTGTTGAAGTGTGACACTGTAGATAAAGACAGTTCTTTCTTTTGTTATTTCTGGTGCAGTCGATGCAAGTTGATTAAAAAAACATTTTGATGTCAGAGCAGCAGAAAAGCAGGACACAGAATATAGAAAACAAATGAACAAGAAGTCAGAACATGTTCTCCTTTCAGTGTGAACAGCAATAAAACGCAAACGAGTAAGACAAATAAGGACGTTTACTGTTTGACAAAAAATAAGTATTACTTAAGATAACAACATTATATTTGTCATCACTATCTGACAGAGTTGGGCCTTTTTAATCGATCTACTTTTGATTTAAAAAATATGAGACATGGCGCAACGAGGCTTTACAAAACGGACTCCGGTTGTTGCTTTTAATTTGTTGGATAATTTCCACCTTTGATTGCACAGTTTTGTGTAGGTGTGTGTACAGGTACAACAATCCCAGCGGCTGTTGTTGACCTGATGATAGTTCACTTCACTCATCCCTACAATTGTAGCTGCGAGGCTGAGACCAAACATGAAGTATGAATGTACTCTAAATTGTGGACACCAAAATGCTGCATAATCATAATACAATGCAGCATTATACAGCTCAGTGCTTTTTCTGCAAACTCCAGAGGAAATCGACGCACTTCACACGAGAGTTTGGGTCCGCTGCTGCTGCAACATCTGCCCGCAGCATTTACCAACTTATTAAAACTTCTCAACGCTGCTCGTTTCTTACCTCGATTTCTCTTTGGGTTGGCTTGTTTCCTTCGTTTGCCCCGACTTTCTTCTGTCATCATCACGCTTAATTTCTTTTGAAAGAAAAAAATAATAAAGTTGTCCAGGGAGCGGTGCGAGTGTGTGTTTGTCCTGAGTGCCTGCCTGAGAATGAATGGTGTTGAGGCATCGCCTTCGGTCACAGCGGGAGACTCACACTTTGATGGGACTCCAGAGGCAGAGGCGACGAGCCGTGAGGAGGAGTGATGTCAGCAGCAGAGGTTGGCCCTGAGGTCAGTGTTGCCATTGTAAACGTACACCTTCCTCATTTGCGCATGCAGCCTACATGTTACAGCACCCGTTACACTTCTAAAAGTATTTTGGAAAAGCTAATGAACCCGCTACACTGCACCTCCTCTTCAGAAAGGGAATCCCAAGAGCGACGATGTCCGAGCATGTTCCCGTTTTCTCCAGCTGAATGTGGGAATAAGCCACTTAATTTTTCCCATGTTTCCCAATAATCCAGCGGGTTAAATGTATGAAATTAGTTAATTTCTTGTTATTAACTACTATTATTAATTCAGTTACTATTTAGAAAAAAAAAACATATGAGAGCGATCGGTGGATTTCGTTGAAGCAATTTCCCATGTTTTATTATGCTCATTACTTGTGTAATTGGGAAGTCACGACTGATCAGTGATCTTACTGACTTGCATCCGTGGTGCAGCTTGCAGCAGGAACTCCTCGCACAACTCTGAGCGGGCGCAGCGCCTGAATTTAAATCTAGAAGCTGTTTGACGAGGTGTAAATTAGTCTCTTAACTCCATTTTGCTACATCTTCGCCACGAGGAGATTATTCTAACTGCAGGTTACTGAGAACAGGTAGTGAGCCCTTCTCCCCTTCCCCCTCCCTCCATGTTTTATGGCTTGAATGTTATGCACCTCGCACCTGCGCTCAAGTACCCTGGAGTGGACCCCGTCCTGCGTCCCATTCACCTCTGGATGGCTGTAGGAAGTGGTGCATTGACCGTCCTTTGTGTTGCAACCTGGACCGTAATCTCTTTTGCAACTGAAAAAAACATCCGAAATAAAAGTCTAACTCAGCGTTCAGGACCCCCACCTTGGCTTTCTAGTGCCCCCCACCTCTTAGTAACTCTGGGAGATAATAAAAACGCTCAGGGAAGCTTTTCACAATGCATAATGCGTCCTGCTATAAAGTTTGTGCGCAGTCAACAAATTGGGATCTGACAGTGAAACAGATTAGAGAAGTAAAAAACAGATTATCTGCATTGATCCTTTTAAACATCGGTAGATGATTCAATAAAAAAAGTAACTCCTAACTATTTAACAATTACTTAAGGCCATCAGACTAAACAATATTTTTTTTTAAAGTAAATACAATTGAATACACAGACCCTGCAGGGATATTATGAAATATGCATCATAAGGCCGTCACAAACTGAGTAGCTTGTTGCAGTCATAAGACTTGTATTTCAATTTTGATTGTTTTTTAGAAAACCCTTTAAGATCAACATAAATAGGAAGCTATTACAGTTTATATGATCTACTACCTCCACCTTGTTACATTTTCAACAGAGCATGAAGTCAAGGTCACATTTCCTCCAAATTATTTTCTCATGGCAAAAAAACAAAATGCATCCCCCTTCATTCCTTCACCCATCATGACTGCTGGGGGTTTGTCTCTTAATGGATTCTGGAAGAGAAAGCATCCTGAAGGTGGGGAGGGAGAAAGAAAGAGAGGGACAGAAGGGTCATCGGAGTCTTTTGTGGTGGGATGGACAGAGGAGAGGGAGAAGAAAAAATGGGAGGAGAGAAGGTGCATGAGGAGGGGGCCATAAACTTTGCCACAGATGAGGGTCACAGAGGTGCAGAGGTGCTTCAGGGGTCCTGGGAGCTGTTTTTTAAAGTTATATGTTGACACATTTTTTCAGATTAAGTGTATATTTTTTCAATTTAAATTTTAACAGCTTTAAATATAATTTGTGCATTTCTGACAGATTGTTATCCCAGATTTCTGTATATGACTGAAAAATTAGAAGCTGAAAATTACAGCTGTAGGTTTTATATTTTGAACATAAAACGTGCCACATTGCATAGGAACATAATTTTTTAGGAGACTTTGGTTTAACAAGTCAAAGATGAAACAAATCAACCATTCAAGCAGCCACAGAAGGGCCCTCTTAGTTTTTTTTAACACATGAACCTACTGTACTTGGATTCACTTCTTTTAGATGTGTTTAAAGAATTATGCACAGTGTAAATGATTTATTCATCTGATTATTGAAGGGCTAAGTTTGGTCAAATTGAATGTGCAATGTAATAAGCTGTGGTGGAAAGTTTTCTACTGTCTTGCTAAAACAACTACCACTCTCTCTCCCACACACACACACAATGAGGAGCACTGAGGAAGCAGTCCCACTGGGGTTTTGTCCCTGTCTGTGGTCTATGGGTTCAAAGCTTCTTGCATGGGGAGGAGAGCCCTTAAACAGCATATTAAGCAGGAGTTAATTATATGCCAACCTAAGTGACAAAGGAAAAGAAAAGCCTCCCTCTGAATGGCAAGACAAGAAAAGAGAAAAGTCATTATGCTGCCCACTTCTTTGCATTTGAAAAACTCAGTTCTTATTTTGGCATTTCCATTTGTAACTCAACAAAAAAGTGGAGATCGTGGAGAAAATCTACAACAGTATCTTTGCACTTGTGCTGTCTAACATTTTACACTGGAGCGTAAGACAAACCTGTTCATGAATATACAGTGCTGTGAAAAAGAATTTGCCCCCTTGCTGATTTTTGATTTTTTTATCAACTTAAATGATTCAGATCATCAAACAAATTTTAATTACACAAAGATAACCTGAGCAAAAGTAAAATGCAGTTTATAAATGATGATTTTATTTGTTAAGGGAAAAAAACTGTTCAGTCATACCTGGCCCTATGTGAAAATGTAAATGCGTAAATGTAAATTGCTAAATCATGAATAAACTGTGACTGACCACACACCTGATTAATGCCAGACCTGAATCAAGAAATCACCTATAAAGAGAAGTTGTGCGAGAAAGTGAAACCTGCTGAAACATTTCAAAAAGTAATACATAATTCTAAAGAAAGAACAGATGAGAAACAAGGTAATTGACATGTATCAGTCTGGAAAGGGTTACACACCATTTCTAAGGATTTGGGATTCCAGTGAACCACGGAGAGGTATTATCCACAAATGAAGAAAACTTGGAAAAGCGGTGAACCTTCCCAGGAGTGGCCGGCCTACAGAAATTACTCCAAGAGCATGACGACTCATCCAAGAGGTCATAAAAGAACCCAGAACTACATCTAAAGAACTGCAGGCCTCACTTGCCTCAGTTAAGGTCAGTGTTCATGATTCAACAATAAAAAAGACACTGGGCAAAAACGGCATCCATCGGAGAGTTCCAAGGCGAAATTCACTGCTGATCAAAAAGAACATAGAGGCTTATCTCACTTTTGCCAAAAAAAAAAATCTTGATTATTCCAAAAACTTTTAGGCAAATATTTGGCGGACAGATGGGACAAAAGTCATTTCATAAAAAGAACATCATATCAACAGTCAAACATGGTGGTGGTAGTGTGATGGTCTGGGGCTGCTTTGCAGCTTCAGGACCTGGGCAACTTGTCATAATTGATGGAACCATAAAGTCTCTCTACCAGGAAATCCTGAAGGAGAATGTCTGGCTGTCTTTTTATAATCTCAAGCTCAAGCACAATTCAGTTATGCAGCAGGACAATGATGTGAAACACACCAGCAAGTCCACCTCTGAATGGCTCTAGAAAAAAAAACGACTAAATTAATTAAGGTTCTGCAGTGGTCTAGTCAAAGTCCGGACTTAAATCTGATTGAGATGCTGTAGCATGACCTTAAACAGGCCATTTGGGGTGGCATGATAGCTCAGTGGGTAGAGCAGTCATCTTCAAACCTGAGTGTGAGCGGTTCAATTCCCAGTCCCACTAGACTCTTCTCCTTAGACAAGACATCGATACTCGGACTCTTGGTGCCTGAGAGGGGGCAACCTGTCCACAATGAATTTCCCCAAGGGGATCAATAAAATATCTATTTATTTTGTACTTGAAAACACTCCAGTGTGGCTAAATTAAAACATTTCTGCAAAGAAGAGTGCACTAAAATTTATCAGTGCTGTGAAAGACTCAGATACAACTAGTTATTAGGCTTAGGGGGCATTTACAGGTAAGTTTGAGCAGCTTTTTTCTCTTAATAAATGAAATCATAATTTAAAAACAGTATTTGTATTTACTCTGGTCATTTTTGTGTAATATTAAAATTTGTTTAATGATTTGAACCATTTAAATCACAAATATGATAAAAAATAAAAAATCAGTAAATGGTTAAACACTTTTTCACAGCTCTGTAGTTTTGGAAATACATATGCACACACTTCCTAATTTCTGAAAAGGACACTGCAGTTTTGCATTACAATCACTTGAGACATTGTTTAGAAAATGCCTCCCATATTTCAGGAAAAGAATCAGTAAAGGTAATTTTAGCTCTAAAATTTTCACTATGTCAAATAAAGAGTTGCAATACAGTCTCGTCATTAAAGAAATACAGCCAGCCTATTCAAAAAACCTTGATTGATCTCACATTTTAATACACCAATTTTGGTGACTTTGTTCATTATTTTTAACACTACCTGTAACGTTATTTATTTTGCACTAATATTTTCCCAAATGTGGATATTCATCTTCTATCTATAAAATTGTAAAATACTAATATTTTCTTATCCATCCTCCATCAACTGCCAAGTCCCTGCAAACCCCCTATTTGACCCTGTTGGTGGAGACTCAGCTATTGTTTAAAATCACAAAATTGGACATGCCAGATTGCAAATCAGTAGTCCATCAGGAGAAGTTCCCCCGGCTTTGCCTTGGAGCAAATGAGTCAACATCAGCATAACTGCCAGGCTGTAGAGGCTGCTGTGAGTCTACTTTGCCATGCCACAACACCACAATGCCAATATAGTCTAAGCATATGGGGCCCCTGAACCAAAGTGAGTCCACACTGTAAAAGGTAAGGGTAGTGGAGGAGTAGGTATTTTATAAAGATGCCAAAATGAAGGACTAGGTGAAGGACAAGGCAACTTTTCTGTGCAAAGATGTTTTGATACAATATTTGGGTCAGTTAAATGTCAGCTAATTTGACTATAGCTGCAAAGCTTGCAGCTATAGCCCATGTAGGTGATGTTGCTGTTGTGGCCAATTGGCTCGCCCACAGGGAGAAAAGTGATTTTTGGATGTGCCAGTTTGTTACATATCTTTTATGTACAGCTGCTGGCAGTTTGAAATTATAACTTCACTTCTGTCTTAAACCAATAGATGAATATATGAATACTGAAAAAGATCTTTCCTTCTGTTCACATTGGACATTAAAAGATCCACCTAGTGATTTTACTGTTGTGGCAGGCAGGGGTCAGCATGGGCTAGTTACAAAAGGGATAGGGATGGTAACAAAAAGGGATAGTAACAAAAAAGATTTTTGCATTAAAAATCTCTTGATTTGTTTAACTGTGATAGTTGAAGTCCCATCTTAAATTCAAATAAACCTTTATTACAGTTTTTGGATGTAAGGTGGGTTGTACATTTTATCCATCATCATATATGGCAGATTATTTGAATGGCCAGCATTAACAGAAGAAATGTTTACAGACAAAAACTATTTTATTATTCTCATTTACATATGAATAAACATCAGCTTTATTTTCTAGCTGTGTAGTTTAAGTAAGTAAACGCAGCAGTGGCATCACAAGATAAATCTGGGTGTGCTGCTGAAAGGGATGAAACAGTTCTATTAGACAAAATTGTTATTTCTTCTTTCTTCTCTCTAATTTTGCTTCAATCTAGAAGAAAAATCACTCTTTGGTCGCACTGCTCATAACTCACTCCTTGTGAGGTGGGGTTCACAAATAGACGTGACTTCATTTTAAATAGTCACAAATCAAAAAGATTAGAAACCACTACACTAAGTTATTTTATGAAACAGTATTGCGAGTATAAACATTTACACTCAACCACAGTCTTATATCATATCTTCTAAAGCAGACTTGTTGTTTGTCATGATATATATAAGAAAGATTTGTGTAGTTTTTCTTCTTACAGTATTCAACAGCTCACAGTGCCAGTGCCCACTGACCGCAGAGAGCCCGTCCAGGCACTGACATCACTAACAACAGGCATTTTTAACGCTCATCCACTTACTTATGGTAGCAACCGAGCAGATCACTGTAATACATGATAGGCTGCCATGACAGGCAGGTCTAAATCATATTTATAACAAATACTTTTCCAATTAGCCTGTGGGAAAGGAAAGCGAAAGGATGATTTAGGATTAATGTTTGCCCAGTTTGTTATACCTTAAGATATTTTGAAGTGAACTGTTATGGATCCCAATTATGAAAAGCATTTATTCTGCTTAGAGGAAATGATATCCTATGTAGGAAGATTAATTCTGCATTTAGTTTATGCTTTAATTCAAGTGAATGAAAAAGAGGTACTTTTCTGTGCTTGTTCTCAGGTTGTACTGCACTCTATTGGAGGAAAGACGTCATTGCATTAATCCATCAGATACTCAAACAAATACCGTCAATGAATTTTATCCATGCCTGTAACTGGAAACTTATTTTATGAACCTTTGCCTCCTCATCCTAAAAACAGGAGCCTAATAACACGCTCAGTAAAACTGAAAATGTCCAGCTGTGGCTCACTACAACTATTTGAGAACTATAAGTGAGTGACAGTCATTTGTGAGCATGAAAGAGAGATGTACATTTACAAAGTTGCATCGATCCCAAACTGAACATGTTTATTCACAAACTGGTAAAATATAGCACATTTGTATAAAAATGTAGAAAATTGTACACAAAATATAACACTTGGCTTTTGTCTATTATAGTTAATGCTACTAGTATAGCTTTCTTTTGCTAAAGGTGATATTCTTTTGCCAGCAAAAAAGTCAGAATGAATGATGACAGTTATAAAAACAACACACACAGAAGGCAACATCCATAAAGTTCATTAATATAAAAAGATAACTTTATACAAAACATTTCATACATTCTAAAAAAACAGCACTATCAGTCAATGTCCATGCCTTTATTGCTAGTGTTAGTGTTGTGTTAAAACAGACTATTTGTGCTCTTTTTTAAAGTCATTTTAAGGTGTCTTTGGTAGGTTGTACACGTTCTCAAAAATAAATCATTCAACCGTTCATTCCTGCTAATGCTTAGTAATACTTTGAATTGACGCTACTATTTAATTCTACAAAGTAAGATAGTGTGCTTCAGCAATACTTGAATGTGACCTTATTGAGTCCGGCTGTGCTCAGATGTGTTCTTGAATGTCTATTTAAAAAATACTGTGTGATTGCAGTTGTTTATTCGCATCTAAATGAGGTTCACACGAATGGTTGTACACAGTGCTGTAGTCAGTGCAAAGCCACAGTGTAAAATTAGTTCTCCTGCCAAGACCTGCAGCTTTCTTTTGTAAGACATTAATTCAATACTCGCACAGAAGTACCTCAGTGTACATATACAATACATATTTTACTACTGTGGCCCCAATTTAAGAAATCCCTGGTCCTTGATGTCCTATTCTAAATTAGAAACACAGAATCTTCCTACTCTTTTCCAACTCCTCTTTGGGATTAGAGCCAAAGTGCAGCAGCACTGTACTATGAATGTACCTCAGTTTGTCAAATAAAGGCAACTACTACTGATCTTTTAACCGATGCAAACCAGCTGACTCTGATTTCACCCAAAATAGAAGCTTCCTCAGCGGAGTCATGTACAAGTCATAGGTTGAATTAATGTTTGAACATATCAGTCATAAAACGTGGAGGGGATGGTGGCACACATACTTAAGCTTTACTCACTGTACCCCCTGTATGTACCTTAGAAAGAAAAATACACATTTTGTTTAGCAGTTATGAACAAATATTGAAAAAAATAACTACACAGCTGCTTTAGGAACACTTACAGTAAACACGTGGAGTGCAAACTCTCTGTCTGGAAAGGCGATTACAACATAATCTGAACAAAGATTCAAACAAGTCCTGAGTGTCTGTGCGTAGGCTGTGTGTGTGTGTGTGTGTGTGTGTGTCTGCATTTGCGCATATGTGGGAATACTGACATGCCACTGGTGTAGAGTGTGTTGTTCACGACACGGAAGAAATCTATAGAAATACAGATTAATGTTTAGTAGCACCGAGAAATAATTTCTCAATCACTAAGACCATATCTTTCATGTCTGTCTCAACAACAATTCCCATAGGCCTTCAGATCTAAGCAGTCTTTCACAAGACAAGGGATGATTTATCCAATGTCTCACTGTCATACACACAACATATATAAATGTATATAAAATGTATTTACATGCATCCTTCTCTCCTCCACAGTTGCCACAGCCCAGTGTGACTGGAATGCCTGTTTATCATCAGTTTCATATCAGGCTTATAGCTCCGTGTCTACCGTAAGGCACAAAAGAATACTGAGTACAGAGGCTGTGAGGCTGTGAACAACTGAGGGACACTGATCAGGCACCTTTGGTTTTAAGGTTTTAGGTGGGGATTCTCACAATGTCTAAACTGGTGATGGGATCACATTACTAGCTTACAACCAGAACACACACATCATATCGTTGTTCCTGTTACATGGTATTCTTTACAACCGACACCGTGTCAATTCATAATCCTGACTCTAGCAAGGGTTAATGTGTTGGGCTTACATATAAAGGCTTATGCGGGTATACAAAGCTACCCAGAATAATGACATTAAACGTCCATTCAAAAGTTTATCTGATATCATACTATAACTTTTTTGCAATGTACAAAAGAAAATCACTATATGCAACAGGACTTAAGTGTTTTAAATTCCAGGCTGATTACAATAAGTCCTGGTAAAGGCCTCTATTAGATTTTTAGTCTGAATATATGCTGAGCTACCTGAGAGTCTTCTTTTAAGACAGTGTGTTCAGATATTTATTCTCCCCAGCCAGCGAGGTAAGCATGGATGTCATGTCACCCACAGCCATGTTGGACAGGCCAGTGCCTACAGCTAGGCTGACTGAAGTCTGAGGCGTGGTGAGGCGGGACGAGGCCTGGGAGGAAGATCCTGGCTGACCCTGGAGGGGATTGTTGACTGGGCTGAACGAGGAAGGCTCAGCATCATCAATGATGGAAGTGAAGTCTATGCGAGCATTGTCTAGGTCCAGGTTTTCTAAAGCATTGGAGATGGGGCCAGACTCAGGATAGGGAGCCATGGGAGCAGGCTTAGTACCACTTGATGGGTCCAGGTTAGACATCATACTATGCTGTTGGTTGATACAAGGCCCATTCTGGGGGTCCATGTGTTTCCCCATTTCCATGTTGATCTGTCCAGAGTAGTAAATGTTGTTGTTATTAGAAGGGGAAAACATTTCATTTTGTGAATGTGGTGGATGTTGAACTGGAGGAAGGCGGACCACTCGTCTGGGGCTGGAAGTAGAGTGGACAGGGCTGAGGTGGGGTGAGCTGCCCGGGTAGCCTCCTCCTCCCTGTGACAGGCTGTTCTGACGGCTGAGAGGCTTCCGTACCTGAGGAGGCCTGGGGACCACTATTTCCTGGCCATAACAGGAGCCCTGGAGACCTGTCAGCTGCTGGTCTTTAGCTGTTACAGTGCTGGGCCCTCGGCTGTGGGCCGATGGGCTCATGACCAGGTTCTGGTTGGGGTAGGGAGGATAGGGCTGACTGGAGTAAAGATTCTGGTTTTGGTGCTGTGGACTGTGCTGCAACAGTGCTGTCTGGCCACTCATATCTATACTGTCAGAAATAGGGGGAGCTTTTATTCCACTCTGCTGCTGTTGTTGCTGCTCCTGTTGCTGCTCCCACATGAGTGCTTGCTGGGACTGCACATAGTTCCTCACCATCATCTCCTTCACCTGCATCATGGGAGTTTCTGACCTCTGCCCATCTGAAAGAGCAGAACCAGTGCAGCCCAAACTCAAGCCCCCTCCACTGGAGAAAGAGTTTTGGTTCTGCCCTTGAAGGTCACAGCTGGGATTGTTAGAGTTCCTCATCATAACCTGGCCTGTCTGTTGTGGGTAACCTTGAGTCTGCTGGAGGAGCATTCGCTGTTGTTGGAGCTTAGCACTCTGACAGGCATCTCCACCTCCCATCCCAGGGTGGAACTGCTGCTCAGGCTTGATTGTGAGTTTGTGTGTCCCATCAGGACTGTTATAGAGGCCTGTCTGATTGTTGAAATGGGCCTGTGTCTGCTGAGCCTGCAGGCTGGGATCTGAATACTGCATCCCTCGCTGGTTCTGGAGAGCATGACTGGAAGTCTGAACTTGGCTGTGGGTGTCACTCCAAGAGCCTCCAGCATCACCACCCTGGCCTACGCTTGGATAATGTGGGCCTGAAGGACTGAGCTGGCAGGTGCTCATACTGTACTCAGCCTGTTGGAGAAGTGTATTAGACATGCCTTCTGGGTGAATAGGTCTTGACTGGGCTATTGGATTTCCCCCAGCCCTGGAAGTGACTTCTCCCTGGTTCTGATATAGCCCCTGCATGTAACCCTGGTCTGGACAGCCAAGAGAATCATGGCTTGGGGACAGTTGATTTGAAAGAGGACCTCCACCTCCACCTCCTCCAAGAGTTTGATGCTGTTGCTGGTATCCCATGAAGCTTCTCTCTCCAGGGGGCATCATCAAGGATCGATCCCTGGTATCAATAGGGGCAAGATGGGGCTCCATACTCATAGCCTCCATCATTACATTCTCTGTAATGCTAGGCGGCCGAGGGGAGTACATATGTCGGGCAAGACTGGAGTCAGAGCCACGGTGTTGCAGTGCATTCCTTCGGCCCATCATGGATACATTATTAAGGCTATTGAAGCGCTTCGAGAGCGTTTGTGGATCTGCTGCTGATCGAACTGGGTCACTGGCTCTCCTGCTATTGTTGCCTGTAGCCTGGTGAGGGTAGATAACACCAGTGCCATACTCTGTGTTGGCACTGTGCCTACGTGGGCCACCTTGTTGAAGAAAAGGAGGCAGTGGCTGCCCCTGGTACTCACTCAAAAGACCTCTTCTGCCTGGGGTTCCTGGATGCTCCATGTTAGGTAAAGGAGTAGGTGGTGGTCCACCAGTTGCTGCAGCGTATTTGGCCTTTAGGCTGTATTGCTGGGCAGGTGTTAAATTAGGAAGACCTGGCAATCCTCCTCCTCCAGGACATGGAACTCCTCTGCGATTTGATTCAGGAGAGAGTGGGTCTCTTCCACTCTGCTCTTGGCCAAGGAGGTGACATCCGCCCCCTCCTGCTCCTCCCATTTGCGAGACCTCACTGGAGCGTCGACTGGACAGGTATGGCGACACCATGGAGGAGCGACGGCTGACAGTATATGCGGAGCTTAAGCTGCTAGTGCCGCTTCCTCTCCTGTCATTAGTGGAGCAGCCAATTGAAGTTCCACCTCCTAACTCATGGTTAGACAGCTCCATAACACGTCGATTTGAGAGGAGAGGAGAAGGTGCGCACATTCCCATATTCTCCCCTGAACCTGAAAATGTACATTCAAGAGGTAAAATCTTAGAGATGGCTCATCTTGCATTGGTTCATCATTTTGATTTGTTTCTAGATTTTTATTTTTATTTTGGGGAATTCCTAATCTTTCATTAAAGCAATTTCTGTATCATTTATCTTTAATAGGTCAGATATGTTGTAACAATGCAATTCATCCTGCACCCCTGAAGAAATAGTCTACCTTATGCAACAATTCACACATACATTATTCATTATTTATGAATGATTTATTTACTGAACTCACCAGGAATTGAAGGTAGCTTGTTGTTGGCACAACGGCCAGGAGGGGTTGGCCTACGGATTTGCTTCAGCTTGTCAATCTTCAGATTCTCCAGCCTCTTCAAAGCCTGTGCTGACATTCCCATTGTTCCTCCTAAACCTCCTGGTTCCCTTCCTCCTCCCCCCCCAGCTACTCCATCTTCCAGTGCTGTGAGGTCCTCCAAGCTGCCCGCTGCATTTAGGTTCATCTCTACCCCGCTGTCATTGTTGTTGGTGCTCCCCAGTGGGGAACGTTCGCTACTGCACGATGACTGCCCACCAGGACTTGGCTGTGATTTCTGAAAGACATAAGATTTGGATGTGGATGTGGATGTGGTGCTTTAAATTGTACTACACCTAAATTTATTTTCTGACCCCTTTGATTTACATTTCATTACTCACCAGAGCAGTCTCAGGAGCCAAAAGTTTGCAGTCCTCTCTGCGTATCTCCTCTTTCTCCAGGAGCAGTTCAGAGTTCTGACCTCCAGGGGTCATAGCTGAGCCAGGGGGTCGAGGGCCTGTGTCTCCACGATGCTTCTTGGTGATGTGGGCTTCAGGACCGTGCACTGTCTTCACGTGTTTACGCAGAGAGCTTGGATCTGTATACCGCTTAGTGCAGCCGGGTATTTTACATACATAAGGTTTCTGCAAAGGTGCAAAGTGTCAATCAAAAACAAAGACTTGTTTGTGTGTAGACAGTCATGCATATCATTATATATGCATATATATATATATATATATACATACATATCATTACTGCTAATGTAAACAAACAACACAAGAACATAATAAAGTACATACCTCATTAGAGTGAGTTCGGTTCTGGTGCTTGGCTCTGTCTGATGCATTGGAGAAGGCCTTGTTGCAGCCTTCATGTTCACACACGTATGGTTTCTCCCCAGTGTGAGAGCGCAGGTGGGTCTTCAAATTTTCCAGGCGAGAGTAAGCTTTATTACAGCCTTCGAACTATTGAAAAAATATAAATAGTTTTGTAATTTGAAGACAAGTCACAATATAGAAAACACTTTAAAATAAAATTATTTATTCTAAATTTTGAATGGTTTGGATTTTACAATGTAAATAAAATAGTCTATCTATAAAGATTGCACCTACAGGTGTAAAGTCATTGAGCCATACTTTGAGCTACATTACACTCAGAGTTACAAGAGCCCTTGCATTCATGATTTTAACAACCTGGTCTTAAAAAGTATCATACTTGCAGCTTGAAACTAAATAATCATTATTATGGGTTCAGCACAGCACTGAATAAGACTGGAGTCAGCAGCGTATGGTAGAATCAGAACAGAGGACAGTTCACTCATTGAGGTCACACTGACTTGAAACTGCTCACTCAGCAATATGGACACTAAAAAATGAATATACAGAAACAAAATACAGTGTGTGCAGTACTCTGGTGAAAGTGAAGTAAAATAGAACCTCCTCACTTATGTCAAGTTAAACCAAAAGGACTTCACAACTGAGACAGCTCAGGTGTGGGAAAGATAGAGACTTAACATTCACTCACAGTGCACTTGTGTGGCTTCTCTCCGGTGTGTCTGCGCATATGAACCACTAGCATGTACTGGGCTTTAAAAGGCCTCTGTTCTCTGGAGCACTCCTGCCAGTGACACACAAACTCCTTCTTCTCTCCATGGATGTGCTCATTGTTGATGTGCTGCAGATAAACAAGGAGAAACTGAGTTTAAGTGATGTATTATATGTAACATTGGAGTTGAGCTCTTTAGATCAATATTTCTTACATGAACTAGCTGGTCTTGTGTGTCAAATTCCTTGTTGCAGCTTTCCCAGTGACAGTTAGTTTCATAGATGGCCTCTGGTTCAGGTTTCCCATCCTCTTTGTCCAAGTCATCTCTGCCATCCAGCAGACCCAGAAGAGGGTCCTGAAGAAAGATATGTGCAGAATTCAAGTTTTAAAACTGTCCAAACTTCTATCACATTTTGCTATATGTTTATTTTCTTAGATTGACTTATAGGTACACAATTAAAATGTTCTTTTCCAACTATGGCTACATAAAAGTACACCAAATAACACTGCATAATGCCTTTGTAATGTATACCAAGGGCAATTCTTGTGACCCCAAATAGACACAAATGGTGTTACTGATTTCATAACATCTAAGACAAAAAGCTTAAGTGTAAATGTGTGAAAGGGAAAACAATATGTATGGGGATAAGACATCTACTGTACCTGAGTGCCAGTGGAAGAAGGACTAGCTACATCTCCCTCTGACCTTTCCTCCAAGCTCTTCACGTTAATGCCATCCATCACACCTCCCAGCCCCGGCTCTGTTTTCAGCTACAAAACAACATACACATGATACTGTACTTCATATGTCCTCCACAAGTTGCTTCTGTCACTCAAAGTCATTTACATTAATACAATTAACACAGATTTCAATTTTCCTTAGCTTCACATTGCCACATCATGCCCACCTAGCTGCTAAAAAATGCTCCATGCACCAGTACAGAATTTCTCTGACTTGAAAAATGAGTGAGAGAGCTGTCTTACATGTCCATGCTTAGGTGGAGCATGGAGCCGGGGATTGTGTGGAGGTAAGCGGGAAGCTTGGCAGTGACCTGGTGTGTGTCCACCGAGAGGTGTCCCCCCGCCTCCACCATACATGGACCCTTGTTGCCTGGATTGGCAGTTTATATTGCTGGAATAACCCAGGGATGGACTGTGGAAGAAGAGAAAAACAATGTGACTCGGGAGAGCAAAAGATGATGGAACCACAGAGAATTTATATAAACCAATATTCACACATTTTATTTAAAGAATTTAGTTGTGTGTAAATACTTAAATATCAGTGTGGGAATGTGGATAGATTAAGGGAATCACAGTAAAAACAAATGTTAGGCCTTGGAGCAAAACACTGCTTAATGTGAGGCTTTTACAAAATGATTGAACCTGCAGCAGATAACTTTGCATCCGATAACATGTCTACAGATCAATATTTATACTAACTTTCACACACACTTTTGATTATAACATACAGAATAGAGAAATGTCTAACCTCATGGCGCTGACAGAGAGATGGCCATAAGAGCTGGCCCCATTGGGGTTGCAGCGAGAGTTGACAAAGGCCACAAGGGAGTTGGGTGATGTCCGGATGACTGTTTGCAGATCTACACTTGCATCAGACAGAGGAGAGATGGACAGTGCCCTCTTTTTACTCAGTTTCAGCATGGAGCGAGGTGTGGAGAACCTCGAGCCTAAAGTGCAGTGGAACAAGAACACAGGGGTTAACTTTAGTGATTTAAAAAAAAGACTTATTTAAATTTAAAACAAAACTGCACACCACTTCCCCACTATACGTGAACGTTTCCTTACCATCACCGGAGCCTATGTGATCAGAGCCAGGCTGAAGCTGACAGAAGTTATGATGAGAGGACATCATGTTGTTCTGGTTACAATAGGGGGTGCTATTGCCACCTGTAAGGTTGGAATGACCTAATATCAATGAAGCAGACAAATACTGTAGTTTCTTGGTTGCCAGTGGGCACATGTTGACAGGGAGAAACAATTCAAATCCAGGCTGATGCACAACAGTAATGTAATTTTAAGATTTAGGTGTAACTGTAAGAATCACTTGAACATTATAGTTTATGTGTAATGACTTCCTAAGCGAGAAACAATGACAATTCATTTAAGTCTTTTAGGAGATCAGACACAACTGTAACATCCAAAAAAGTCCATAAGATAGTAAAAATACCATAAAGGGTTCATGCTACAATTATCCTCTCATTATTTCCTGGGTTAACTGTAGAGTTTCTGTTTCTTACATCTCAGGTATCTTTAAGTCCTAATTAGTAGGAGCTGTGTGTTTAGGAGATGTAGAAGATGCTCTGACTCACCCTCTGTGGGCAACATCCCCCTGTGTGTCATGTTGTGTGATGGTGGGACCTGTGGGGGCCTCATATATTGATCCATGCAGTGGCCAATTCCCTGTCCTGGTCCTGATCCATGAGTCATACTGGGAGTCACTGGGTTATACATGGCGCGGCAGTCCTGGGGAGGGCCGTTAAAGAGAGGGGCACGCAGCGCAGACACATCACTGTAGGGAGACTGATCTGATGGGACTAGGCTGCAAAAATAAAAGAAAAACTGTTATAAATTATGAGTGTCAGTGAAGAAATAAATGCCCCTCAATGACTCATAACATTGTTCACACAATCATCTGGACTTAGTATGTAATTTACTATACAAAAGGAGAAATTTTAATTAGAGTGTTCAACAGTGTTACTATTCAATTCAAGGCAGAAAGCATCAGATACACACATACTAAGCAGCGGGGAGGTTATTATAGGGGCTCAAAAGGGCACATGACAGAAATAAATATATGAATAAATAAATGAGCATGGTGAACTATATATAAATACACTAAACTGTATCAAAAATAAAACCAAAATGAATGGGTATTACATTATAAACGTTTTGCTTATTCAAAAACTTCTATAAAAACAATTTCACATAGAAGCATTTATTGTGTTGTGAAAAAAACAGATTACTTCTAGACTCTCTGTTGTGATATCTCTGTCTCACCACTAGATGGCAGATAGCACTTGTCTTCGTCTACACTGTGGAAACTTACTCTGTGGGTTTTCCCCTTCCAAACTAGAGAAGAAAAACTTCACTGGAACTTTCCAGACTCCTCATGAATTTCAGCTTATTCTCTGACCTTTCCTCAGTCTAACTGGTTAGTTCAAAATGTGTCTCTCGAGCGCTTTTTCTCTTTTTGTGCCCCTTTCCTAAAGTGGCAGACTTCATCTATCCTTCTTCTCCTAAATTGTCCTTTCAATGCTTTTTTCTTTCACCACAACGTGTATTCTACACAGGAGCTTAATCTGTGCTCTCTAATCCACTGTGCTGGCCCCCTCGAATTTACCTCCCTCCCATTCCCTCTATTTTCACCCTTTCTCTTCTCCCATTCATCCCTTCTGTTCTACTTCTCTGTTTCTCCCTCTCTCTGTAACCCCTCTGTCCTTTCTGTCTCCTCTTCCTTACTCCCTCCTCCTCCTACTCCCCTGTCTTTCTCTGTCCTGCCCAGCCACCTTTCTCTCCAACTCTCTCTGTATCTCCCTCACTCTGGGTAACCTGAGCGGGGCGCGAGGCAGTCATGCAGAGCACAGCGGGGCCTGGTCAGCCTGTAATTAACAGCTGTCATAGAGAGGCCGCAACCTGGGTGGCATGAAGAAGGGAGGGAGGGATGATGGAGGGAGGAGTGAGGGGCTGAGCTAGAACTGTGTCCACAACAATTGCAGCAGGACATCAT
>JAUBNQ010000023.1:17440605-17462678 GCA_032353495.1 Ctenopoma kingsleyae
GGGAGGGAGGGATGATGGAGGGAGGAGTGAGGGGCTGAGCTAGAACTGTGTCCACAACAATTGCAGCAGGACATCATCTTCTGTACTCTCAGTAGACCTCTGTGTTAAATTAGGACAGTTCTTACTCCTGCAGTAGTATTGTTTTCTTAGAGAGGGGCTGCTGTGATTGAAATGAGACTTATTACATGCTGTATTTTGTTTAGATTTTTTTTCTTGTATGTAGACAGAAATATAACAATGGCAAGTTGTCCTCTGTCTTCATGCTTGAACTCTTGGTGAACAGCAGTGTACACAGCTTCCCAAAGCCTTGCTGTCCCTGTGAGCGTACACTGTTTGATACCTTCATGCCTGGTCACAGCCCAAACCTGTACCCTCAGACCATTTATGGCAACCTGTGCTTTTCTCAGAGATGCTGCACAGAGGTGCTGGAAGGGTAGATAAACTGTTCATCAAGAAATAACTCCAAATCAAAACTAGAGCCTGTATTAATCTTATTAATAATTATTATAAATCTTATCACAGATATGTATGCTGGCTGATGTATTAGCTGTTATTCTTACAACACAAATATCAAACCAATCCTTGAAATCTCTCTTTTGTAAAATTGTTGCACAAAGTAATGAGTAAGGGCATGGCACATGCCAACTGCCGTGTTACCCTCTCGAGGGCTGGCTGGGTGAGGTCTCATAGTGATACAGCCCCTGGTGTGGTTGCATGTCCACTGGCATTGGAGCTCCGAGACCTACTGCTCCCCTTAGACCGTGGACCTGACACAGTGAGACAAGGACATGGTTAGAGCGAAGAAAAAAAAATCCAAACAAACCCAACCCAAGCAAACTAAACTGAACTACACCAGAAAGAAAATCCAAATAGGCACAAACAATTGTGGTTGGGGAAAATAAGAATACGTAGGATCTTAATAACAGACCAAACCGACCAAGCATAACAGTTCAAGAGCCAAATAAAAGCTTCAGTCATACTTTAAAAAGTACATAAAAAACTAGTACAAAGTACTGAATCCATTACTACAGTGAAACTGGAAATGCAAAAAACTGTAGAACATAAAACACCTAGTAAACACAATAAAATGACTACATTACATTTTACTTACAGTAAGTATAAATGAGATTTTGCAGGTTTTATATGTGCTTCAATCAGTTCTCTGCATTATTTGTCAGATATTTACAAACCACAATGCTAGAGCCGCCCTTTCCCAATAACAATTTGTAGAAATATAAAAGTATCATGCTTTATTTAGACAAATGAAACATGACATCCATATAATTACTTAAAACTAACATTAATATCCTGTTAATTGCAACTTCATGTAGTTTACACAAAGTTATACATTCTTTGTAAATGCTTAGAAAGGGTCCTGTTCCACCAGAGATTACGTCATACATTTTAGAGACTTTAAAGTCAGGGGAAAGTACAGATGTGCCTTCATGAACTCCTACACATTACACAAAACCCTGTGACACAAACTGTGGGCTTGGCTGTAATCTCTCTTCGTCTTGCACCTCAAACACCACTAAAAAACACTGAAACCTACTGCACCTTCCCATCCTGGTGGAAAGTAGTGATCACCACGAAAAAGACATACAGAGGGAGATTATAGTTAAGGGATCCTAACAGATTAAAATGAGAGTAGAACAGAGCAGCCTTTTGTATGAAACTCATATTGAAAGTGTATCTTTCAGCAAGAGTGTATGTGTAAGGTAATTCTAGCTGAGAGCTCGTAGGAACAAGCACCTGCTCATTACATCCAACCACATCAGTGCAAGTACTAATATTCGGAACTGAGGCCTTGTACATGTTTAGAGAGGTAATTATGAGCAAAAAATTACTGCACACACTGTCATAGTTACCACAAATGGAGAGCATGGAGAGCACCATATATTTTTTAATTTGTATGTGCTCTGCTTATAATGAATTGCTAAAAAGCTATTCGTTTTTAATAGTGACTTTCTGATGACACGTTCTTTGATGCAGCCCTTAAGACCTTGACATGCACGAGGAATAAAACATCTCACACTGCTGCTGTTCATGTGACAAGCTTTCAAATCCAATCTGGGAAAGGTGGTGTCCAGTGCAGATGAAGGAGGACCGCCCGTAATGTAGTAGCGCAAGTGTTAAAAGGGCAGCAGGGACCTTTTTAAGACCACAAGCCACCAGGGGGATTTGCTACACAAAGTTAGCAAGTGGCTAAATGATGTGGGCGGTCCACAGCTAATTGCACATATTCAGCTCCAACTTCGGATGTCTGTATGATAATTAGTGCTAAATAGAGATCTCACCTGTCCAGAACTAATAAATACCAGGGGGTCCCCAAACAGCCTGACACACACATACTAACACACCTGTCAGTATTGGCAGGGGGTAGCATAATGGCTCTGTGGCCAGTGTGGATTATCCATCTTGTTACAATTTTTGTTCAACAGTATCAGGTGAGGACATTTTGGCCTGTCCTCACAACATCAAAGTGTTGTTTTACGGTAAAAGGTATTGAGGTTAGTATTAGGTTAGGGTTAGGCTAAAGGTTGGGGTTAGGCCCTTAGCTGTGATGGTTAAGGCTAGGGTAAGGGGCTAGGTAATGAATTATGTCAGAGTGTCCTCACATCTAGAAAGACCAACATACACAAGCGACTATGACTATACAAGTTTGTGCTGTGAAAGCCCAGTAGCACGTGTGTGTGTGTGTGTGTGTGTGTGTGTGTGTGTGTGTGTGTGTGCGTGTATGTGTGTGTGTGTGTGTGAGAAAGGAGTTTTGGGGACAACTGTAAGTGCAGTGAACCATGTATTTCTGAAATGATAAACTGCAGCAGATTTCAGAGAAACAGTGAATAATGTATGAGACCACCTGCGCATAAGCAAGTTGGATTTTTTGGAAAAATATGTTTGTGAGGCAGCGAGAATCCCATCTTCCAACATACGAAACAACATTTAATGTACTGAAATATAATTATTTTTTTTTTAAAAAGTAACTTGCAGAAGAAGACACAACTTACTCTGCAAACCCTGATATATTATTTTTAACAGATGTATTTATTGAACCTTGGGACAGAATGAAAGAAAATTCAAGCTGTGTGTATGATTTCAGTTCGTGATACACCAGGTTTTAATGGCAGTGTACTTATCTCAGTAAAGCTTTTTTTATTGCATTTATTTATCATTTTCTCTAACCTTGTCCAAAGTTTCTAAAGGTGAAATGTGAACGAATTTCTCTGGTGCCAAAGTTGCAGATTTGGATACAACCACCAAACATTTACTTTATTTACTTAATATGCTTTGATGTATAGGTTCATAAAGTATATGCACGGTGCTGACACAGGTGTCTTGGCATTATGCTATTTTAGGTCAATATTTTGTGAGAAACTCTAAAGGATTTTGCTCCCCAGTGTAATTTTGTGGTGCTGGGTTTGAGAGGGATAGGGCAGCAGCATATTAAAAACCCCAAGGCCATAAATCAAGTGGCTAACTAAACAAGTCTGATCCACTGCGGCACAGTGAACTGGGTAAAAACCAAGGAGCTGAGGATCAGGACAGGATGTCCAGCCACTTTCTACACCCAAAACCTCCCGATTCAAACAAAAAATCCACTAACCCTGCAACATCACCACCCTGCAACAGGCCACACCTAACGGCCAGACATCTCTAACCCTACACAGTAACTCAGTCCTAAACACCATCAACCATACACAGGAATATGACGAAACCAGTGTGAGAAACATGATGATCTTATCCTGGCTTTTCCAACTAAGTCATGAATATAAGGACTTATAAGCTCTTATATCTTCTTTCAAACATTAAATTAACTTGCATGAAGCAACTTTAATTTGGAAACGGACAGGAACGTTGCTCACTCAATATGTTTATTTTATGATGACACTAAAGTTTGTATTAAAATTTGACTTATCAGAAACTCTAAATTGCTTCTCGCTAAATCACTAAATTACTCTGATGTAAATTCGTCCCACTAACTTCAGTGCTCAGGTAATAGTTTCTTTTTGCGGTGTACAAAGAGAAGCCTTGTTTAGGGCTGCACAGTTTGGTCATTTGTGACATTCCCATAAAGCGTCTGTCCTCCTCCCTCGGAGTCTCCAGAGAGAACGGACATTTCCACAGGTCACTGGCCGTGTCAGACAAAAGGCCGCGCTCCACTCACAGTCTACACTGCTCTACTCTTGAGTGTAACATTAAACTGGGGCTCACACATATCACCCCCCCCAGCTCACTCTACATAGAGTGTGTGCATGTGTGTATTTCTCTGTGTTGCTGGATAATCTATTATTTAAAGAGACCCAAAACAGCTTATATAAATCTCACCATGTCTATTGAGCATGTTGAGCAGTTTAAACCCATCTCAAAGTACTTTCTCTTCACCCCCACCCTCTCCCTCGTTCCCTTCTTTCCTCCTCTCATTCAGCCTTTTCCATTCCCCTGTATCTCTATCCCAGGCTATCTTCTGCTCCCTCTTCTCCCCCGCTGCCTCCACCCTCTCCCTCATTCCCTCTCTCGGCTCATTCCTGCTCTTGCGACCTCTCCCTCGCCCCTCCCCCTCTTGGCGGAGCTGCAGTCGAGGTGGGTGTTCTCTGGCTGTTATGACTTGAGAGACGATAATGGCAGCTATAATGTAGCCAGCCGTTCCTGATGTGGCTGGGCTTGCGGGGGATTCTGTTGTGTTAGGGCTGGAGACGGAGCAGAGGAGGGAGGTGGGGGTGAAGGCGGGGCTCGGGCCCTCAGCCAACCACAATCCAGATTCTACTTCATTTTAGTTTTCTTTTTTTTTTCTTCTTCTTCTTCTCTCTTTCTCTCCTCACCCACTGACTTTTCTTGGCCCTGTTGTTTTCCTTCAGTGGTAAACTTTGTTTTTAAATTCTGGCTTTGTTTTTGTAACCCCCCCACCCATCACAGACTATCCCCTTCCCTGCTTTTCTCCCCCACCCTGCCTTCCCTATGTTTTTACCCCTTTTACCCAGACTCTGAATTCCAACCAGCTGCTGTACTGTGATGGGGGCCAAAGGTGTGACCACCGAAAGACCACAGGCCTGGAGACATCTCTGTAAAGTACAATAAGCTCTACTGCTGCAGAGAAGATTAATGTCCAGTCAAAGTTTGATTAAATTTTTGATTTACATTTTAACTTTCATTCTTGTTAGGCTTGTAACTGACATTTCCAAACAAAAGCATTATTTTAACATGGAAACTAATTGCCGCTAAACAAAACTTTGTTGTACAACTTGATGATTCCAAGCATACTGTAGTTTCTTTGCTATCTAATCCATAACTGAGCTGTGTAGGAAAGAAAAATCATGCTGTATTCCAGCACACAGTCAATTTGCTAAAAATGCATAGTTTTGGTCATGAGGTTTTGTATGACAAACATTTATGACCAAAATGTAACATTTAGGGTTTATTTCACCCATGAAAAACACTCAATTTGATTTAAAGTATGGCAGAGGAAATACGTCCTTGCAGGGAACACACTCATTTTTGTATATGACTTTGGATACATATATGAATTTTGGTAAATCATGTCTTTTATAACATGCAGATATACATATAGACGTATAGAAAATACTACCAATGAATTCAGGGTCAAGAATGAAAAACAACAAACATGTCATTTATTAGCTGCGTTGAGAAAGAAGAATCCCTGAAGCCCTAAACTAATGTTTACTAGACTGGCACTGTGGTTTAATATAGTCAACACTGTAACCCTGGTTTCAACCCCACTGCTTCACACCTCACATATCCCTGTACTGTAAACTGTGGGCTGTGGAAGCTGTGGTGCTGATGTCTCAGTGCTGGGGTTCGCACCTTGTCAAAATGGCAGAATGAAACGTTGATCCCTTGTTGCTACACAGTCGGAGTGACTGATGACAGATATTAGAGGGTTTGAGCGCGGCACCTCAACATGGCTACAAACAGCAGGAGCAGGAGCTGAGCTAAACCAAGCACAGTAGAAAAGATTAGTGCAGACAGAGCAGAAATCAGCAACTCATTAGTCTTTAGTGAAGTTTTTTTTTAAGTTACGATAAGCTGAAAGCCACGTTTTTGCTCAAAACAATGAAAGGTGCTAAGAGAGAAGCAGTTCAACTGTAAAGAGGTAGAGAAGAAAAAAGCTGATAAAATACTATCTAAATACACTGTTGGTACAAAAACCACCATAACTGACTCATTCATTCATTTGTAGTTGTATGTACAGTAAAACACTGCATTAGCTATAGTCATGATTATTATTTTGCCACTTTTGTAACTGTGGGTTTGATCAGTCAGTGAGTTGATAGTGTTTGTTTTAGGCTTAGGAGTGGTTCACCTCTCCTTGTTTTCATTTGGCTGTGCAAGCACAGTTTTGTACTGCCGGCCACTAAGCAGCAACAACTTTCTCAAAGGCAGCTAGATTTATCAGTTCTGGGAATCACACCAGCGACCCTACCAAGACGACCAACGCGGCAACACTAACTCATATGAGTGCGCTTCCTTCCTTTTCAGTCACCCCATAACCTGTGCTGTTCATTCACTCTTCCACAATCCCACATTTTCTCTGTCCTCTTACCAGGCCACCCACCCGCCATCCTGCACATACCTGTGGTTTCCTGTACCCCGCTCTTCTCATGTCCTCCCTCCTCTCTCCTTACCTCCCCCCACACACGCCTTCTTCTCGCATCTGTCTAACATGTACTGTAACATCAAACTCTTGTCTTCTACTACTTTTTTTTTACCACTGCATGCCAGCGTATCAGGTACGTAATGCCCCAGCCACAAATATTTCTTTGAACTCCTTTTAAGGAGGAGAGCCGGAGGAAACGAGGAGGAAGAAAAAGGCAGAGAAGCATGGATGGATAAAGCAGATGAGAGCTTGATTCACACAGCTGGCTCCCAGCTGTAGACCGAGGTAGCACGCAGAAATGCTCCATCTATAAACAACTAGGAGCCCAACCCCCTTTTTAAAGAAAAAAAACAAAGCTTTGTCACAGTAAATCCAGCTAAGCACTCCTCTTCACCGTCAGTACGGAACATCATCCGACTGCTTGTTGACCTTTTCCTCCCATGCTTTCTGCAGTGCTACGTCATTTTCTCCCCTAGCTTTTGTCCACTCTAATCATCTACTGTCCCCGTAGCAGTTCAAGTACAAATCCAGGTCTTGTAAATCTTCTCCAGTCAATCATCTCCCTGACGCCAACAAAAGGAAACTCACTGCAGCTTGCTGAAACACACTGAAACAGGGACCCACACCGAGAAACGAAAACCAGATAATAATCTGTTCAGTTTATAGAAAGACCGCAGTGATTATAAGAAAAATAATAATCCTAACAGTCTTGGGTGGGCAGGTGATATTTATAGCCAACTTACTTCTACTTATATTCCTTAGCTGTATAACACAGCTGGAAGCGAGGGTGGAGAGAGAGGAGGTGGAAAACTCACGAGGAAAAAGAGACCAAGGAAAGGGAGACAGAGGGGCTCCAGAGGATGGAAGGGGGACTGTATATGTGGGGGCAGATACCCAATGCATGTGTGTGGCTAAGACCAAGACAGACAAAGAAAGGCAGCAAGCGAAACACAGACAGAGAGTACACTAGCGCGTGTGCGTGTTTGTATACGTTGTGTGGGAGAAACAGCGTCGCAGTCCCTCCAAACAACACAGCAGCAGACGAGGCCTGCAGGCCACCAGACGAGCGGAGTGACCACAGCTTTGACAGCCTCTCACAGTGGGGAAACAAAGATATATACAGGATACAGACAACACATTCATAAAGCTGAACTGGCACGATTAATCAACAGAAATCCATGTGGAATTTATTGAACACCAATTTTTCCATTACTGGCCTTTTGTTTCAGGGTGTGACAGGTCTAAGGCAACAACATAGACGAACAGGAGAGGAGATACTAATGTGGACTAATTGCAATCACTACTGTATATGGTCATGCAGAGATGTTCAGGCAAATTAATGGAAAAGACAGAACAACGGCATTTCATCAGACAGGCAAAATATGTTTGTGTTGTCGCTCCTCAAAATTAAAAAAGCTCAGAAAATATCTCATCTGTAGTTGAGACATTGTAGATTTGTTCTCTTTCTGAATAAACACATGGCCGCCATTAAGACGTCTTCTTTGTCAACAGGAAGAAACCTTTTTTGTCAAACTTCTCAGCACATCACACTTAAATGTTATTAAGTCTTCGGTACATTGAAAATACATTATGAAAATTGTGCCAAAGCAGAAGCAGTTGTAAACTCCTGTAAGACAAGCAGCCATATCAAGACACGACCAAGCATCTAATGGCAACTTATGTTTCTCACAGTTAGTTCTTGACGGTCAATAGCAATCAATAATTAAAAATCATTTTATTTAAGACGCTTATCAACTAATCTTCATTCATCAGTTTGCAGATGTTATTTTTCAACAGTTACTGCCATGTGAGGCTAACCATGTGCAGAAACTGACTCATCAGAAATTGATGTCCAATTGACCCCATACTGTAGGAGCAGATGTTAGTCATAAAGTAATATGTTCACGGACCATGCATCCCTTAATGTGTTACTTTGAGTTGATCTGTCAAACTGGTGGAGTTCCCCTTTAATACAATCCTGTCATTCTCTCAGGGTATATTTATTTATCTAGATAAATAAAAGAGGTAAACCACTGAAGAGTTTAATTAACAAATTGTGTTGTTCTCCAAAGCAAACCAGTCACCCTCTGCCTTTCTCTCCTCAGCATGTAAACTGCACTTAAATTTGTCCCAGCAGCTTAACACACATGCAGAGACTTGTCCTCATCAGTTTGTAGATGTTATTAGAGGTACACACCTGTGTGTCTCTCTCTGTGTGTGAAACCCTTGATAAGGGTCACTGTATTTTACTATATCATCACTTTCACACTTGTGCTTTCTCTGAATTTGCCCCTCCACTCCCTCTTACCCCCCTTTTGACTCCAAACTGTTCCCATGTTCCCCTTGTCTAACTGTCTTCACTTTCCTGAAGATTTTTTTTTTTTCAGTTTTACAGTTGCCTGCTCATTTTGATGCCTGATTAGGTCCTTTTTTTTTCTTTAAGAACCTCAATATGCTATTTTTCTCACTCCTTAACTTGTCTCCTTCCTGTGCTTGGGGAGTCTGCAATAAATTTTAAATCTTAGAAGAACTGATGACAGATACGCTATGACGATACATTTGAAGATGAATATTATGTTCTTCATTTTCATTCTGCTTGCAGTTTACGTAAACAAACTTCATTATTTTACAGAATGAACAAATTACTGAGCAGCTATTTCAATCCTACACTGATATCCTGTAATACATGAACTTCTCCTGTGTGGTCCCTCTCAGAGCTGCTGACTTCATAAGTAATATATTGCAGGCGTTCAGTTTAATACCCAGATGTTGGTAGGGACAAGGCGTCCAGGCCGCTAGCTTTTAATTGGCTGGGATCCCTGAGCTGATGTTTAGGGCTTAGCATGTGACTCAGGGAGACACACATGCAGGCAAAGCCCGCCCACACACACACTTTCTCTGAACGAATGAAAAGGCTTGGCCAGGTTGTGACAGGGTGGTAGTCACATATGCTGTCAGGAGAAACGAGTCATGGCTGTCCAGAAGAGTCTACAAACTAAACATGCACACATAAACATCCATGCACACACACACACACACACACACACACACTTACAGTTACATCTTTGAGATCCCAAGACTAAGTGACGCCACGCTGCTGACAGTTGCGCCAAGCAGGCAGCCATGCTATCTGCTGAGCTGATTATTACAGCAGGAAATAAAGAGATGGATGTTGGAGAAAGAAGGAACGAAAAAGAGGAGGAGAAGGAGGAGCAAGAGCAAGGCAGAGTGCAGAGTGTGTGCATGCTTGTGTGTGTGAGCGAGAGATGAGAGAGTGTGTGTCTTGAGTTCCCACCAGAGCTGTAATTAAGTGGCATTAACATAACTAAAAGGCAACAAATCAGGTAATCAGCTGGCTGTGAATTGGAGGGCTGAGGAGGTTAAAACAAACACACACACACACACACTCACACAACTGATGCTTGCACACATATATATACAGACAAAATAAAAATGCACTTATTAAAGCCACATTTTAGGTTTTGCTCACAAATGTGTGAGATCAAAAACATATGAGAAATTTCATCAGTTTCAACAGTTTTAACTGCATCTCATTTAAACTTGCTATTATGAAATCAAACTTTAAGTTGGGAACACATTTTTCAAAATCTACTAATTTGTAGCGTGTGAGACCACACACACAAAGAACGCCTTCATCAGTTTTGTCACTTATTTTATGTCACTGAAGGCGTTGCAGTTTACCCAGTAACAAGACTGAGCTCAGAACTGTCACTCAAGCTTTCTTTTGATTCTTTTGAGCATTCACTTATAGCATGCATTCGCCTCTCACTTGTTCTGTGCACGCTATTAGACATTCAAGAAAAACAAAAGATGGAAAACACACTGGCTGTGAAAGAAAGGCTGAATTAGGCAACTGGAGGCGAGCAACACTTCTGTCAGTGTTTGCAGGACTTGTACTTTTGTTTATGTACGTCATCATGAAAAATTAAAAAGTATAATGGCCATTAGAGTGTCCCTTCAGTCCTTCATTCACATAAGTTATATAAAGAAGTTATCAAAGAAGTTCCGCCTTCCGAAATCATACAGATAACAGAATACTCTTTCTTGCTAACTACAAAGATATATCAACAGCTGGGGGACAGGAATTGGTAATGTAATAATAAAAGAGAAAAAAGTTTCAAAGTGACTTTCACAAACATTTAGGACTTACGGATACACGCAATGTGTTTACTGAATGTAAACAGCACGAATGAGAGTATAAGAGTTATCTGTAAATACAGAGATGGCTTTCAGATGGTCCCAATGTCACTTACCACATCTAATTCAGCCTCTGATTTGTAAAGATGTAACACAGATCGCCTGGAATGGAATAAGTGATGTCATTTGCCGGCAGAGAAACAAATACAAGGTGACCACCCAAAGCATCTTAATACACGATATCAAGACTAGCATATAGAATCAAACAGAGCAGTACAATGAAAGAATGATGTGAAACAAAGGTTTACCGCTACCGGCGATGTGGGTTGGTAGTTTCTACCATTTTTCATCATCAATTACTCATGATGGTCCTGACAACCATAGTTGTTTTTATGTTGTGTATTTGTTCAAGAAATATGGACCAAGTTGCACATGAACCAGCCTGGTTACTGAAAAGCCCCAAAGACAAGCTGATATTAATGAAAGAGAAACTGCACCATATTTTTACTTAAAGCATTCATTTTACATCTATATCTATAAAACAGTGAATAAATATTTTCTAAGAATTGTCGTTATTTAGCGCTACTCATTTCCAAACATGTGGTCAAAACTGGCCAAATCACAATGTTATGCTTTCTGCCAGATGCTGCTGTTTTGCCAGAAAATGCAGAAGACGTGTTGAAATCACAGAAGCTTTCTGCTATTTGTACATGTAAACACTGATCCTATCTCATGCATGAGGAAGGGGCTCCCTTTCACCGTGTCTCAGTCCTGAATTCCAGTCTGTATCTCCATGCAGTGCTCAGTGATGCGCAGGGAGCACATGCACGCACAGATAAAACAGACACTCACATAAACACTCACTCTTTCCCATACACAAACTTAAGCACAGACAGGTATGCTGTACACAGTGCACAATTATTTACATATCAGCTGTCATATACACTGACAGGAGACTGAGATATAATGTGCACACAGGCACAGATACACACAAATGTATACAAACAAATACACACACAAACACACAGGGAATTGAGAGGGCGGCTAATGGCCCTGATGACCCAGGGACTTGATGTGACAAACACAATAAGAAGGGCACAGTTTACGTCAGCCGCTACTGAATGGCTCACTAAAGTCACACAGTGAACACACTCACACATGCACCTTGTGTCCCTACTTTATTACTGAAGAATGTTTCAAACAATCCTTTGAGGAGCTTTGCAAAGGATGATGTGCTCTATTAGATTTAAAAAGAAAACTGAAGACCCCCACAATTTGAAAAGTACTATTGAAATTAGTGATGCAAATTTTAAGGTTCTGTTTGTGTAACTTTTCACAAAGGACAATCCGAGATTCACCCACCATGCAGTCACTGGCTAGCTGTGCATGCTCTATGAATTTCCTCCTGGAGAAACTGTCTAGCATCTCGTCTATCATGGCTGGCTTTTAACTGCACAATATTCTCTCTCCATTTACAAAGAGGTCAAACAAGGGATAGTACAAGTTGTTTCTTGTCAAACATGAACCAACCTTTAATAGTACAAAATGCCTAAAAGTGGGAAAAAGATGCTTCGGCCAAGTGAGTTTGGACTAATTCTACTCAAAATAAATTGACATTGTGGTATATTGTCAATGCATATATTGCAATATTTTTAATCTTCATATAACCAACTCCTATTATTGCATTGATTATTGATTATTGCACTGTAGAGGCTGGTGAGAAACAACATTTCGTTTCAGCCTATGTATTTCTGTGAATACCACGCGAAATGACAACAAACCTTCTTGAATCTTGCAGGCAGCCATAATATCCTGAAATACAAATGTCAATAATTAAAAATGGAGCTATTGGACTTGTAGGGGAAATTAAAGATAAAGAGGAGGCCAAAGAGAGAGCACTTTTCCACTGTTTTCTGTAGAGAGAAAAAAGGTACAGTGATTCACTTAAGATGGAAAAAATCTGGCGGCAGTAATGCTGCTGTGCAGCGGGTGACTCAAAGTCTGTGTGTGGTATTCATGCCCTCTTTTCTCTTTTACAAAGGAGGAATGGGGGGAATCAGAGAGGATAAAAAAATGAGAAAGACTAGGACAGAGAGGTAGAGAAAATTAGAGTAACAACGGAAAAAACAACGGAAGAAAAAGCAAGTTGATGGAAGAAGAGGAAAAGAAAAAAGAGAGAGTAAAAGAGAGCAAGCAGCGCTGAACGGCACTATGCTTGAGCAGTCCTTTTGACTGACAAGAGAAGGACTGGAGACCTATTGTGGAAATCCCATTCCTCACTGTATTGTCCGACCTTATCAATGCAGGGTCAAAAGGAACAATGGTGAATGCTCCCATAAGTTCTCATTTGTTCAGAGTGTTGCTGCTCACAACAAGCAGAAAACACAGGTGTTGATCATCAACCAAAAACCTTGTATCTGACCTTTTAGTTAAGAAAAAGAACAAATTTACAACCTTCCTGATGTTTTTTTTTTTTTTTTTTTGTCACACTTAAATGAATCAGATCATCAAACAGGTTTTAATATTACACAAAGGCAACCCATGTAAATACCAAACGCAGTTTTCTTTTTTTATTAAAGAAAAAGTCCTAAGAAATTCAGATGAGAAACAAAGTAATGGACATGCATCAATCCAGAAAGCTATTTCTATGGTTTTTGGGACTCCAGCGAACTACGTGAGATATATTATCCACAAACGAGGAAAACTTGGATCAATGGTGAACCTTCTCAGGGGTGTCCAGCCTACAAAAATTACTCTAAGAGCACATGGATGACTCATCCAGGAGGTCATAAAAGAACCCAGAACAACATCTTAAGAACTGCAGGCCTCACTTGCCTCAGTTAAGGTCAGTGTTCGTGATTCAACAATAAGAAAAAGATGGGGCAACACAACACGTCCATGGGAGAGGAACAAAAAGAACATATTAAAGACATTGTAGCTTGTTTGTTTATTATATAAGTGTCATGAGATTTCACAAAGGTTGTAAACAGGACTATTTCTTGAGTGCTAAATTAAGATAAGCCAAACTAACATAGTTAAGCTAACTGGCAGCTGGCTGAAGTCATTATTTTAGTCGATTTTAGTCGAGTATAGCATCCATCTTCTCATCTCTGCAAAAACACAAACTAACATATTTCTAAAAACATTTTAGAAAATAATGATTATTATTATTATTATTGAGTACAGTAGCTGCAGTCCAAGCACTAGAGTTTCAGAAACAGAACATAAGTGTCATTGTACAAACCATAACAACATACTCCATGCACAGATATACTGTAAATACCTCCAGAAGCTAACAGTACACAGTAAATAGCTCTAGTAATAGCCAACATCACAAATCCCAACTGCTTTGTTCACATTCCCTCAGATTCAGTAAATGTTTTATCCATATCAGTCGAGGCTGATGAAACGAAAAAGAAAATTCCACCTGTGCAATGGGGGAAAAAAACTTTTTCCTCTTGGGTCACCAGACGTTTCTTATTCATTATCAGCTATAAAGCCTGACAAAGAGAAGGCCTCTAGCCCTTCATCTGACTCTTCAACTCGCTCGCTCCCTCTCTCCCTGCGGCTCTTCACGGAGAACAGAGAGGGGAATCAATCAGTTGCTCAAAAGGTTAAAGTCTAGGCAAGGGCTGGAGTTCCTGCGTCTGCCGGGGGCACCTGAAGAGGGGCAAACATTTACCGGCAAAGAAAGGAGCGGTAAAAAAAAAATCAACAGCCTGCCCGAGAGCTGTTGGGTCTGTGGTGAGTGGTGGTGTAGAGCCCTTGGAGAGTTTGTCTTGTAATTGAGTCAATTGTTGACCCCCTGTTCAGCCTACCTCCGCAAATCTTGGGAGGAAAAGCCTGCCGAATAATTAATGTTCTCTCTCCTTCTCTCCCTCTTCCTCTTCATCAATCCATCTCCCACTCCTCTTCACTTTCCCTCTCTCCTTGCCCTGTTTTCTGTTGTCTCAGAGGATAATTGTACTGTGAGTCAAAGGCGGTCATTTAGGGAGGGGGCACTGTTCAGGGATCTGCTGAGGCTTACAATCTTCTTTTCACCCCAAATCTTTCTTACCCTCCCAACACTCACCCTCTTCTCTCTCCTGCATTCTCCCCCTTTTTCATTCCTCCTTTTGTTTGCACCGTGGGATGAATTTTAATCACTCTACTCTCCATCTCGGATCTCAGTTCCTTTTTTCTTTCTTTCCCAACTCTGGCCACTCAGTCCTCTTTCTAACTTACATTCAGCACTGCAGCACATTCTCACCGTATCAGCCGTCCAGTGATCGGCCCCTCAAAGCATCTGAGAAGACACGGACACTGATGCAGCCATTTGATGACGAGAGGAAGAGAGTATTTGTCACTCCTTGTTTAGCACAGGCCAAATGTCTTTAAAAGGCATGGGGACAAACAAGAATTTGGAGTGAGGGGAAGGGAAAGAAGGCAAGAATGACAAAAAGAGGGAGTTGAGAGAGGAGTCTGAGGAAGAGGAGGGGGACAGCAGGGCAGAAAGAGGATGGTCGCATTCTGTTAGTGAAGAGCGATCATTTTTAAATGCCTTCTTCATTCAAGAACACTTTGTTTGCACAAGGGCTCTAGTGTTATGCTCCTATTGTGGTGGCTTATCCTGAGGGACAGTGCAAGCCAGGGATACTGTTGTCATTCACATTTCACACATTTACTAATTAGCAGGTGCTCTCAAAAAGAATGGTTTAACAAAGTGCATAAAATCAATTCTAAAAAGTGAGAATAACAGTATATTAGCATGTCAGTAGCACATATAATATCTGCTGCAATTGTAAAGTAAACAATGCACACAGTAATCAAAGAACAAATGTCAAGAGTGAAAACTAAAGGCCACCACAGTCAGCATCAACACTTACAGTCTTCCTGACAAGTTAAATTGTGACACGATAGATTTTTTTTTTTTTTTTACAAGGTCCCACAGTCCTTCCTCATTTCCTGCCCGCAGGCCACAGGCGGTCAGCTTACACATTTGTCCCAGTCTTATTGGCCTACACCAGCTGAAGACATTTACAAGGGACATGAGAGGCGCAGACAATTCCTCGGTTCTTTATGGTGGTGTCATCTATGAGAGCTATAACTTATGGAACCATTAGTCCATTAGCCTACTGTGAATGTCCGATCCTTGCACTAGGATTGTATGTACAGTTACCATTTCTAGTACTTCTTCTCAACCTTTTTTATAGGAAAGTATTTTTTCTAGCATCTTCATTTATGTCATGTTTTACATACAAAACATGTGATTTATTTTTAGACTAAGGATACTAGGTTACTTGTTGTTCTTGGATTTGTCATTTTGAGGCTTTTGCATTTTTTCAATTTTATGTTCTACTTTTACTTTTTTAAATTTAAGTTTAAGATTTTTTTGTAGATAAGTAAAAAAATATATATATATATATATGTATATATATATGATGCATTTTTTATACTGAACCAGTCAAGAACTTTGAGTGACATGATAATGCCGCTTACAATAAATGCTTAGACAATCCCAATTATATAAAGTAACAATTTAAATGGGGTAATTTAATATAATATGACGTTATACTTTAATAAAATTTTTTAATATTTAACTTCTATTTAAAATTACATTGTGAATTTGATGAGCTAAATACCTCTTCCACCAGCATATCGGTATGTTTATGTTCATGGTTAGAATCCATTCACTGTAACCATTAAACTCTCTGTAGAAGAGTGAAGAGTGAAAAGAAATTCATCTGTTATTACATAGTGAGAGTAAAATCCAAGCTACTTTTCTCTCTCTTTCTCTCTCAACTATCCGCAGCCCTCCTTGTGGACCGTTTGCTAGGAAATCCTGAACAAACCGTGGCTGTTTGTTCTCTCTTTGTCAATGACGGGTTTTTATAGACTTCTACTATTGACAATTGCACGACTCCTGTTGGCCTCACACAAGCTGGATAACGCTGTGCAAATAGGTGTATGTACACACACATTAAGAATCTGTCCGAAACACGCTCACAACCTGTGCCCAAATCACCCAGAGCACACTGGACCTAAAAAAACCTCTGTTTTTATGCCGCAGCAAGTTTCTGATATCAAGAGGAGTTTATATTTAGTAATTATACATTGTTTACAAATGTTAAACTACAAATAATTATCCTGGTATTTTTTGACTGTATTATAAAATGGTTTTAGTAAAAAAAACATTTAAATTCCATAGAATTTAATATCCCTCACTATAATTATATGCATGTGAACAGGGTAGATAAGGCTTAAGTCAAGTCATATCTATCAATTTAACTGATACAGACATACATATATCATAAATTTACCTCAGGGGCTTAACAATCTGTACAACACCCCCTGTCCTTTGACTCTTGAATCTCTAAGGAAAAACGTGACAAATAATATATACACTTCAGTGCAACAAAGGAAGATCCCTCTTCTTGGATGGACAGATATGCTTTGAATGTCCTGATTTACAATAGACAACCATGATGGCAACATTATAGATTATAAGCACACAGTATATGAAGAATCTGATCCAGCTGGACATCAAGCAACTTCCAGGTTCCGCCAAAGAGTGAGGACCCAAGCTGCACGAACTCCTCAACCCAAAAAATATTTAGAGGATGATTCATCGATATAAAAACGTTGAAATGAAAAATTTCATTCAATGTTCACAGCTCAATTTGGGCCCCTGCCAGTGTACATACTGTGTATGGCCCAGAATAATGTCAGGGTTGGCCATACTCTTATGTTTCTTATGCACATGAAGTAGCTGATCACACTAAGGTGAAACACAGCTGTGGTGACCTGTCATCATTCACAGGCATTAAAGTTCTGTATGAATCTAGTTAACTCAAACAGGACAGAGGAGGACTCTCCAGATTCCTAGGCCGTGACTCAGAGCGAGAGAGCTGAAAAAGAGAGGTAAAGCGACATTGGGAGCAAGATGGGGGAGAGAAAAAGAGGGAGAGAGAGAGTAGTGAGAATGAGGTTTACAAAAAACACACAGGGAGCGGAGCAGAGCTTCTGTGTCAATGGAAGAGATCATGGATGCCAGTAGGGGGCTCAGCTCTGGGCACAATAGACCCCCAACTGAGCCAAGACCCTTAATACCCATGCTCCTATTTCACACATCTTTTCAAAGCACCCATACAACCCTCATCCACCTATCCCCGCCTCGATACTCCGTCCCGTGACTGCAGCCTGGTGACAATAGCGAGAAAATCCTCAGTGGTGCAACTATGGGCCGTCCAGGGACTCACACAGGGGCCATCATGGGCCATCAGGACACCTTGTCTTTGTGTATTGGAAGACAATAGCAACATCTCAGTAACAGCAGTAAAAGCTTCCTCTGTCCTGGCAGGGAGCTGTTAAGAATGACAGGAGCATCAAGTGTCACTGATAAATGGGTCATTATCATCTGATCTAAGGTGAAGTGTGGAGCTGATAATGAGTCTGTGTCAAAATCACAGCTACCAGCAAGAGCCTGTTGTGCTGCCACTCAAATGGCAACTGTCTGAGGCCAGTTGGTGTTAGTCAAATCTTAGTTTCCTTACTACAGATGTTTCATACCTGGTTAATGGCAGCTAATTTGAATTACAGTAAAAAAACAACAACATAATGTTATACTATCCACTGCACAAAGCATGAAACAGGTCATAAATACTTTATGAGAATAATCTCAAGTCAGGTAATGTCCTTTCTGTTAATAAGATTCACCATTAAAATAAAAAAAATAACGACAGAGTCCGATCTGGACGGTGCATTGACACACACATGCAAATATTTCTCTTCTGCCAAATGAAAACATCTTGAAAAAGTGAATCATTGGGAGCGGGGAGGAAAAATATACCTCAACATCCTGGGCAGTTCCAAGTGAATTCTGGCTCCGACCCAAATACTAGAAACACGGTGAAGAAGGCCGGGCTTTGTGGAGTAATGGGATCATAGTGAGGGGTTTTATGCAACTAAGAAATTACAGTATTTACACTGGTAAATATGTGACTTCTTTGTTAAAATCTTTCTTTTTTTTTTTACATACTTTTAAAGCACCTTCAGAAAATGTGACATTTGTATGTAAGCAGGTATAATTTGACTTGAAATGTTAACAAAACTTGCCACTTTCCTGTTCAGGGAGCTCATTACATCAGTACTCTTAGGCCATTATCAAGCTAACAAACTAGCCTTTAGTCATGACCTAGCTTAGCTCCAGTAGCCTCTCAACTCGACTACTGGCCTCCACTCAAGCAGACCCCCTCTTCCATTTACAAGGCCCTTCAGTAGCCAACTGGTTGCTAGACAATGTACTTGGTTATGTAGGTTATGTAAAGACCCTCCTGCACACAAAAGCCAATGTGGGCGCCTGTTATGTGCAGCTCTTCAGAGCCCCGGGTCAGTTAGCAGAAGAGCTCTGGCGCTAACACTCCAAGTTAAAAACGTTTGCTCTTCACTTTATTTACTAAGGAGAGAGGAGAGGAGAGGAGAGGAGAGGAGAGGAGAGGAGAGGAGAGGAGAGGAGAGGAGAGGAGAGATAAACCAGCAAATTATCTTCTTCACTGGAAGATAATTCACTTTTTTAATTATTAATTGCTTTTTTCACTCCCCCCATCTTCCAAACCCCACTTGGTTTAAAGTTAAAACAACTTCCTTGCTGACCTGTGGGTGTACAGGAAGTTTTACTAAGAGTAAGGTAAGAGTTGGGGTTACTTATTTGTACAGGTTGCAATGGCAATTTTTCTAGGTCAGAGACAGTGCAAACATATCTATATGAATACTGCAGTATATGTACTAGCCATAGTAAAAGAACTAACATCTCCTACTTGTAATCTCTTATTCAAGGTTAAGTTGTTGAGGAGATTCTTCATTTCATCCACACATTAATATTTAGACCTCATACCACCTTATATTTTTTTAATTCTTGCCTCAGTCAACCATGGCTCTCACTTCATCAGGCCTCTGTGTTAACACTCCTGAACTGTCTCTCTTCAGCCTGTACTGCCATCAAATGTAAGAGTCTGCATGGATTAAATTATATGAACCTAGCAAAACCATGTATAAGAAATTGTATTTGGGTAATCTAAGATGAAGGATATTCTTTTAAAGTCCATCAATGTTTTGTTTTCTCTTATTTTGATTTAATAATATTTCAAGATATTTCTCCGTGTGTTCAGATTGATGGTAGGACTATGTTCATTCTGGATCAATCAGAGAAAGAAAACACAACATCTGTCTTTGTGCATAGGTGACAACAGACAGCGAGAGCCTTCCAAGCAATGACATGGTGGTAAGCCACACACCTCAGACACACCACCAGACTGCTCTGATGGCCAACCAGCAGAGGAAGAAGCACTGAGGTGAAGCAAGCCACTGTGCGCTAAAAGGTTCGACGTAAAGACGCACGGCTTTGCCCACACAGAAATTCACACAGATCGCATTGATGCATGCATACCACAGGCTGTCTCTTAGCACCCTGCTTGTGAGTGATCAGGCACGATGTGGAACCACATAAACGTGCCAAAACCCTGACTGTGTGAAATTATAAAAACTATAATACAAAGTTAGTGTCCTGAGTTAACAAACACACACACACACACACACACACACACACACAGTGCACAAAATATGACTGAGCACATTATGATCACTACTTTTTGACTACAGCATCATGTTAACCAGTGTATGTAAACATACTTACTGTTACAATCAGATCCACTCATTCACCTTATTAACAGATTATATTAGCTCTTAGTGCAAGTACAAATTGGACATGTCCAATGTGTGAGGCTTTGTGGTCACACAAACCCTTTCTGCATTTGTCTCAAGTGACAATTGTCCACTAATGAACAGCGCTGGTAATGTGCAAGTATCATGTATACATTACTAATCGCTTTCCAGTGCCACAAGAGACAGGAAATGTTTTACAGAGTCTTATAAATTTCAGATTTCCACTGGTGTCCCAGAGACAAAACTAGCAAAGTTGTTTTTAGGAAACCTGAGATGAAGCTGGACCACACTGAGCTCCTACTAATTAAATTGTTAACCATGTCGTAGACAGTCACCTCCACCCACAGAGAGAAAACAGTGATATATCTCTGAAAATCTAAACACACACATACACAGCCAGAAAGCTGCAGACGTATAGGCACTTACATGCATACAGTCACCCTGACACCAAATCACCCTCACACAAACTCAGCCTGACAAGCTAGAGCATGTGTGACAGAGCTCATTGGTTGGAAACAGACATCCCTCTGCCCCGAGGCTCGGCTCTATCCCACAGGAAGCTGGAGTGTGAGCTGGGACACACAAGATGAGGGAGAAAGAGAGGGGAGCAGCCACAAGAGCCTAGATCCTCATCAACTTCATTTGCAATTTATAATGTTGTAGCTGTAGTATACATACAGTTCCTTGGCCCACAACCACCAGGTGTAGATGTTTCACTGACCTATAGGCTTATGTCTCTATTTTGTCTTGCTCCACTGGAAACCTTTAAAAACCTCAGCACTGCATCACTGTGAGGCAAAGACTCAAGAGAAAGACAAACCAAATTTTAGAATAAACACTGACTTATCTAGAAACTCCACTAGTTTTAGAGGAAAAGTAAGTTTTGTGATCATTTAATTTGTATGTCTGTTGATTCTGCGTTGCCACAACTTTCCCACACTGGACCAGCAACAGTTCACCATCAGTACATGTGTATCATCTAAAAACCAAAGGCTTCCCCAGGGACAGTATAATAATAAAATGCAATTGCCTTTTCCAAACCAAAAGTCAATTTTTCATTAAAAAAAATGACTGTGCCTGAACAGACCAGTTTGACATTTTGGATGATATATTAATTCACTTTATTGCTTTATTAGATGAGAATCAATCCGCTAACTTAGCTTAGCATGATGACTGGTAAAGGGCTAGTCTGGATCTGTCCTATAGTACAATCCACCTCTTAAATTCACTTATTAACATGCTATATATAATTTGTTTACTTTATGTACAAAATATATATGTAAACCATATTACATCCTCACTTGATATTTAGCAGCTTTCTGCTGGAACTAATGCAATTTAATAGTGGTTAATGGACAAGTCACACTAATTTAATCATTTAAAGAGGGGTTTTGTTCTTGCAAATTAAAAACATAATAATTTACAGTCCACTCTTACCACTCTTAAAATAGATATTATGTACCTGATGTTTCTGAGGGGGTATCTTGACTTTAGGACTCTCCTCTATTTGCACTAGTGTTACATATAGTGCTCAGCATAAATGAGTACACCCCCTTTGAAAAGTAAGGGGTTTCTTTGTTAAGTAATGCCCTTTTATTTATGT
>JAUBNQ010000023.1:17476922-17487858 GCA_032353495.1 Ctenopoma kingsleyae
AGTTTCAATCATGCTTTATAGCTTGTTAAATGAAAAAAAACAAAACAACGAATTTGTCTTATTGAAAGTTAAAGAAAGTGTTGTGTGGGTGGCGGGTGAATGAGTATCCAGGATTAGAGTATTTAAGGCCACTGGAGGATAGGAACATGCATGTTAGCCAAGTGAGAAGGAGAGAAAGCATCTGTCACTACCACTCGGGGCAGCTGGACACCATTCCCCCGTGCAGCAAAATCCACAAAATCTTTTACAGGATTTGTTTTTCCATTGCAGATGGTCTTTTGCACATGTTTTCTTCTCATTGGTCCAGGGTCCCAGGCTGACAGTGCTGCAGATCTGCAAGTGCTACATATAAGGCTGCTCTGTGCCTGAACTTTCACCACACGTACGCACTGAAGAAAAGAGATACACAAGAAAGATTACGTCTGCATGAATGCTGGAAACCTTCAGTCACCTGTGGGTGCATATGTAGGTAAGAGTTGCACAGAGATTCTGTTTTTAGTTTTTTAGAAGTTTTTGTTTATCAAGTAAGATAACATGCACTATTTATGTAGTTAAACGTTTTTGTAATGCATGCACCAGTTGAAATATTTTACAGGTACACTTGATATTTGCAATATTTGTGAAGCATATACTAGTACATAGCAGCTGTAGTTGCACTGGCCTGTTGTGGTATGCAGTTAGTTCATTTGCATTTCATTTCATGCACAGATTTAATTCACAGCATTTTTTTTTTCTGTTGAACAATTTATGCACTCAGTGCATTTGTCAATATTACTACAATACATGCAGCTACATATAGATGCATATACAATATCTTGCATGTCTAAATACTCCAGCATATTCTGTAGGTAAAATGCTATGTGCATTCATGTGTTCAAGTCTTATGAGTGTCACAGATAGCAAAAAAATACATATGTCTTTAAAACCAAGACAATCCAAAAAAGACATTATTCAAGACAGACATATTTGCACCCCAAATTGAAAATTAGTTAAATTAGTCTCACAATTTATAATTACTCTTTTATTTAATATACTAAACTTTTACTGATATGAATTTTCTTTGAATCTACACCTTATTTGGTGTTTAACTCTTCTCAATCTTCATGTTTCTCTATAATATTGAATGTCTCATCTAACTTTGTGGAAAAATTGAATAGTTTATTTACTACAGAGGTGCTTAATAATGAATAAAAATTAGCAAGAGTTTCTTCATTGGAAAGGTTGTTTGTTTTACAGCATTATCTGATAGTAGTACTACTTGTTGGCTAGTCTTCAGTCACTGTAATCCACAGTAATGTTTTGAATGGATTATGTACACCAGACTGTAAGACAATTTATACAATGCAATGATATATATAAGATGCTAAGAAAGGGTTGAGTAAGAACAATTTGCAATTTGAAAGAAATACAGCTATATTTAGTTTAAAGCAGTGCAAAATGTCAGTGTCACTTCTGTCGATTTCTAATTATTAATGTTACAATATTATAGTTGATTAGAGGTTAAAACATTTGTCTTATTATGGCAATATACTGTTAATACATGGTAGTTTCACTTTGTGATTTATAAAAGTGAGTATATGACTGTATGCAATGTTTTACATGTAAAATTAATGCCAATAATTGTTAAAAATCAAAGAGCTCAGAATACATGAGAGGGAAGATATTTTGGTTCCCTTAATCCTTCAAGATAGTCTACATAAAATATTACAAATACATTCTTGTGGTTGAAGCTCAAGATAGTTGCATCACATGTGTGAAATAGATGCATTCAACTTGTATTAAATAAAAACACATTTATTTTGTTTGCCAATGAAGCTGATAATGTAACATTTTCCTTTTCCTTTTGTACAAGTGTAACAGTCACAGTCACCAGAGGGCAGCATAATACAAGTTAGAAAACGGGGTAAACCAAAACACAAGGAAAAGAAATTTACACCAGAGAGAGGAAATTTCTTCCAGTAACATAAATGGCACATACACATCCTTAATATACTTAATCTAGTCGTAATTTTTATTACTTAGTTTGACTTCTATCATGTAAAGTTGCATTTTTTATATATTAAACTCTGTTTCGAGACGTATCATAACTTTTTGTTGTTGTTGTTGTTGTTGTTTTGTCAGTCATGTGTTGCAGATCAGCAGCTTCTTATTGTTCTACAGATTCCACATCTGAGCAAATACAGATTTGTGGACTAGGTATGTATGCATAAACTGTGAATACAGCTTCACAAAATGCCAGTCGTGTACATATAGTGGTAAAAAGGTTTTTAGAGATGGTATACTTTCTCAAAATGTTGTACTAAATACATCATATCTTTTGCACATATTGCATCTGGGTGAAAGTTTATAAACATTTCTAACAAGTACTTTCTAGTCAAGTGAAATTGTGTTAATACAGCCCAGTATCACAGATTAACTACAAGAGCCTTTACTTTCTGTCCGTTTAAATAAATCTATGTTCTATAATGCATCTCATGTATTACAGCTTACAGAGTATTAAAAAACAACACATGATAAGAATTATTGCTCAGTACTTAATAAGTAATGCTTTACATCCACAAAATTGTGTTTTTTATATGATGATTATTGAAAATTAGCCAATAGCGATAATTTGATCAGGCTGGCTAAAATAACATTCATTCCTATATTTAGATAAATAACAAACTTATTCATTTACTTATTTAATCATGTCTAAGATATGATAACATTAGAAAAGGACATACAGTAACCTGATTGGCTCGACTGTGTTTAGTCTTCCTTGACAGAATTAGGTCCACACAGGAAATTGTGTGTGGTAAGACCTGAATGAGGGTTAAGGTGGAACAACAAGGACTGTGACATTAATTCCCTGAGCTGCACTGATGCAAGCTCCTGTTGGATCATGAACTATTTAAAGCCAGTAGCCCCTGTCCTCATTACAACACTTCCTCACCTGTTTTTGAAAATACTACTCATACAAAAAAAGGGGGTTTAATGTGAGAAATCTTTATTCTAACTAAAGATCTCAAAATCACAGCCTACTGGGTTTTCATTTTATTTGTTTATTTTTTTTACGAGCCAGAATTTTTACTGTTTTTTTCTAAAGCCACTGTGTACACAATATCTTACTTTGGCTCCCTCTAATGGCAACATCAGAAATGCATTCTGACTCTAACGTCCCGCTCCCGCGTAGTTAGTAAGTTCATCTAACTCAGGGGTGTCCAAAAGCGTGTCACATTACATTTAATAAATAAATCACTAAATATATATAAAATTGTCATTTTTTAAATAAAATTGGAAATACATATATAAAATTTAATATATATATATATATATATATATTTATTAAATAAATAAAAAATGTGTCAAAAATCATATGATCCATAGATGGTCCCTTCAGACATTTCTTTACAATAGGATTTACATACATATGGACTGTTTTATAAAAATTTTATTGTCAAAATGTTTTATTGTCATTGTCAAAATTATCAATTTAATTGACAGTGTAACCAAATCTAAGCCTCACAGAAAACCAATGAGTCCATGTACTTAAGTGCCAAAGCTGGGACACGAACCCAGAACCACGGTGTGACAACACGTCTCTCTATCAGCTGAGCTAATATTTTTAAAATATGATGTGTGCGGTGATTGTTTGTTGCCGGCTGATCTGATGTGGTCCAAGATGCAAGGGTCGATTTTTTTTTTATTCTAGCCAGTCCCGGGCCATACATAATACATTTTAAAACCGAAACCGTGGGCCATATAAAATCTGGCCGCAGGCCGTAAATGGCCCGAGCGCCAGACTTTGGACATGCCTGACCTAACTGAATAGTTAGATAATACATAGATAAATGTAAGTTTTTACTGCACCCTGATCGTGGTCGCCACAGCAAATCACACTGCATGTTGATTTGGCAAGGTTTTACGCCAGAAGCTCCTCCTGACGCAAGCTTCCCCACCAGCACTAGGGAAGGACCGGGACATGACAAGTGACAATTCCCAACTGCTCTAATCACTGCGCCACCGCCTAAGTTTATCTAACTATTACGTTGAATAAACTTAACTGAGTTTTGTTCAGTTTACATAACACAGTTGCACACACCTCATAGTTTTCCTAAACCTTTATCAGAACGATCTGAAACTTATTGTAATCACTTAAAAAACATTACATGTAGTGTCTAAATTATATCTAATTGTTACATTCAGTAATTTTGGCAAGTTGATAAAGTTTGTAATTTGACCTAGTTGTCAGTGGCTTCAAAACACTGTTTGAATAGATACTAACGCGTGTGTTTTCAACAAGTTAATCTGAGGTGACCCAAATATAAATGCATTACATCTGTGCCCTGACTTTCTAACAGTTCTGTTTTTAGCTACATTGTAAAGCGAGTACCATTCTTTAGTTTAGACTACCTATAACTAATAATTTTGTATTAACAATGGATCACATGACTACTTGTACGTGAAAAGGTTGCTTATAGCAATGAACCTTGATGAAGTCAAAGATTAGCTGAAGAGCAGGTCAAAAGGCAGTTACTTCCCTCCAGAATTGGTGAAGACCAAAATAGAGTCAAAAGGAGGACTTATAATTATTGGACTCAGATTTATCAGTTGGGAAAAAGCCCAACTCTGAATGATAATGTTGGTCTACATACACTGGATGTGTAGCAAATTTGTCTTAATAATCACATATCCATTATCTAAATCTCTAATCCCGGTAAAGGTTGCGTGGGTGCTGGAGACAATCTCAGCTGGATGAAAGGTGCGGTACATCCTGAACAGGTTGTGAGTCTATCCGGGATTGACTTAAAAGATGATCATAGATGGTGTTTACAGCTGATTTCACTGCCCCCAAGTGGTCAAAGTCTGGCCAGTGCAGACAGTAACTTTCAACAGTATGGGACCAATGTATTGTATAATTTGTATTATATTTATCCCCCATTTTTTAGAGGCACAATAGTTTTGTATTAGAGAAATGGTTTTGCCCACAAACACATACTGTATGTTACTCTACAATGATGATGTTGACAACACTTTAGTCAGAAATGGTCAGGGATGTAGAGACAAAACAGCCACCAATGACATTAAACCAATAATTAAACCAATAATGGTGATCCAAAAGATGGTTGATGACCTGTAATGTGCGACTCCCAAAGGGCTGTATACTAAAACCAAGTTTTCCCAATTAGCTAGTTGAGACATGGTGATAATTCTTGGTGTGCTTGCCTGAGTCCTGCAGTCCACAAACCCACTCCAGCCAACTGAGATGCAGACAGAATATTTGCACCAGACTAGTTAAATTTTGGTGATATGAACTTGGATCAATTGGTCTGTAAATCAACAGCTCGTGGAATAAGTTTGGACCAAAGTTATAACCTGCACAGATCAGAGTACTTGTGATTCAGGCATGTCATTTCTCTGTCATTGTTGGACATGTGACGTGTGTTTATGACCTCTTTGTTTTAGAATGTTGCAGTGCCATAATCTAAATGGGAATGTTTCTGGTGCTTTTGTTCAACTGGTACCTCCAGTTTTATGTCATAACATAAAACACAAGTTGATCCAAAAATGCTGTTCAGTGGCAACTGGACTTGCTTGAAGAGTTCTTGAAGACATTTCACTTTCTATCCAGAAGGCTTCACCAGTTCTCGTGATGAATCAGTTATGATGATGAAACCTTTTGGATTATGCAGTATTTGGCTGTTTGTAATTTGTAGATAAGTTTATTTCTAACAGTACCACAACCAATTAGTAAGAACTAGGAGTCTTCCTAGAGTTGAGTAGTAGTCATGAATCTTAGGAATGTTGTCTAAGGGATTTTTACATATCACAAACGAGTTTCACCTTCCACTCAGAAGGCTTCATCAGTTCTGATGATAAATCAGTTCTGATGATGAAACCTTCGAGATGGAAGGTGAAATTTCTTCGAGAACGTAAAGCAAGTCCAGTTGCCACTGAACAGCATTTTTTGCGATAACCATGACCTGGATTACTGAGAATCTTCACATACATTACAAATTGATGTTCCTCAAAGTCTGGGAGAGACCCTTAAACAAGGTGTGTATATCCACCAAACAGTCATCATTTTGTTAAAAAAAACAACTAATGCTCAAAGTCAGCTCGTGACATCCCATATCCCTAAGATTCATCGCTCCCTCTCAACTCAAGGAAGACTGCTTGTTCTTACTGAGTTTGGTACTGTTTGAAATAAACCTGCTTAAACTTACCTACAAATTACAAACAGCCAATTACTGCAAAATGTCAGAGTTAGCACCTTGTATGATCATAGCACGTTGGTTTCCATCAGTTCAAGTCCTCATGCATACCCTGTTCAATGGAAGCCTTATTCGTGGAGTATTGTCCTTGAATTCTGCCTTGAAGTGGTGGCACCATATTCTTTGGAAAACTGAGCTATAATTCTGTTTTGTTTTACACTCATATGTCTAGTATTATTAATATATCTGTTGTCATTTAAATGTATTTGACCCTTAAGGTGCCAGAGATCATCTTTAGTGTGGGACTGTCTCTTGAAACTGGGTGTCCTTTGGCAGTCAAACGTATCTCGTAAGTTAACTTAACTACAGTAGCATAAAACTGTCTCCAGATGGTAGGTACAAAAGAATGCAGAATGATGTTGCTGCATTAAAATGTGCATATAATGGTATGTTTATAAAGCAGACTGAGGTACCAACTCTTGCCTCAGGCTTAGGGCTTACCAAGGATTCCTGGTATCCTGCATATTTCTGGCTGGAGAAAAGTTCTGCAAAGAGAAAAGGTTTTCATTCTAGGCAAGTATTCCAAAATGTGTTCACTTGTAGACTTTCTAGAAGTTTGCTCAAAAACCTTACATTGGATGCTAGGGGGTTGGGACCTTTCTAATAAGGCGAAAGTAGAGTTTTAGTGAGCTGCTGCACCTTTAGTCTTACGCTAAGGTTTTCAGTCTCATAGAATATCTTACTTCTAAGGAGGTCTTACAAAAACAACAGCATCATTGACATCTAAACTGTTATAAACATTAAAAATGTTCTATCTCATCTGTCACTCTGGACAATGACTTCTCCTAAAGAACTTTAGAGGACAAATATTTGCAAGGCCACCTTTTAGGGCAATAGTGCGTTGACATTATCAGAACCTCTTGATTCTCTTCTGTTGTTCTTGCCAACTCCCAGGCTTGGAAATCAAATGCTACTACCCAATGACGTGCAGAACATGTTTAACTGGAAGTTAAAGTCTCACTTTAGCATCATTCCAGATGGACTACTCTTACACCCATACGCTCATTACATTTTCAGAAAGTTATCAGTGAGCCTTACAGGATGTTCACCTGCATCACCCTGAAGTAAGTTTTGTTAATGGGTTGTAATTTAATCAACAATAATCAAACAACATGTGAACATTAGCTGAGGTTGTTTGTCCAAGGGTACTTTTGCTACTGTTAGCATAGGAGTTTAACCCTAACTCTTCACTTTCTCATTTTAAAGTGGACTTTGGTTCAGTGTTGATAAGGTTCTGATCAGTATTTCCAAACATCATTTACATTTCTGCTACGGACAGACAGGATACTTGGCAACAGACTGGATACTCTAACACTGTTTAGTTACGTGTTTAAAATGGTCTTTAGACTTATCATTATTGATGTTGTGAATTGTCGGGGCATCAGTAAAATGTTCAGTCGCTGAGAGATGTTTGCTATTATGAGGAACTTCATATTCACAATTATAGCTGTTGTCTTCAGCCTTGTTGGCAGGAGTTTTCAGTAAAGCAACTGAATCCACACAATAAGTCTAGTGCCCTCTGCTGACCAAACTGTAATTAGCCACTATTAATGTATTTATACCTCTCTTTTGCTGCCATATTAGAACTAGGATAAGCAAGAAGCTGCATTGATTTGCTGTTCAGCAAATGTTTCTCAAACAATATATGATATTTTAACTACTCTGGAGCCCCAAGATTCCCCCCCACCCACCCACCCAAGTCCCTCAGACCCTCTACTCAAATATTTGTTGTGCTGGTCTCGCGTAGCTGACTAGCTTGGATTTTGAAGATCTTAGAGGTAAACGTGATGGAGTAAATACCATGAGCGCAGTTAAGCAGGAGTCGATATAATTGGATTTTTTGTAGTAATTCTGAATGAGTGACGCTTGGCTTTATTACTTAAACAATGCCACCAAGTGGCAAAAGTGAGAAGTTTGATTGTGATGAAGACTTTTGTAAACATTATCAGAATACAAAGCAAATGTAAGTTCTTGTTAAAAAGGCCTCTTACTACGCTGTATAAAATAATAAAAATACCAATAATCTGTCAGGAAGTAAATAATAATTTGATATTTAAGAACAAGTAGCTCCACACTGGTTAATCTTAAATGTGTAGTTTGTTTTCTCGGCTAGTGAGCAACAAGAATGCTGACAAATATATTAGAAGCTTTGTCAGACATATAAAAAGAAATTCTATTTATATAATATAATTTATATATCTCAACAAATGAAACCATGAATTTGTTTTTTTTCATATTTAATTAAAATATGTTGTATATTTTAAAGGGATTTGTGAAACTCTATACTCTTTTTGATTACATTTTTTTAGATAACATTTTGATTGGATTTACTATAGTGAGTGTGAATTATGATTTGATTTGACAGACTTTCTATTAACAGCAAAAATTCTATTTTTTAGCAATCTGATCTAAAAATCAATATGCAATACAATAGCAAATTTCCATTATTATATTTGGTTATACCATTTTGAATGTTCTTCTTTCTCCTACTTCATTTATCTTAAAATGACCTCAACTCAAAGTCAAAAGTAAAACTCTACCTAAGTTCAAATGAAGGATATTGTTCTGTAACAAGGCACTTCTGATGTAACACATAGATATAACAGGTAACTGGGTCTTTCGTAATGGGATCATCCTGTGGATTTAAAAGTAATTTGAAGTGCTGTGTGCGTTGGAGCAAGAATGCAGACAACATTACAGATCTAGGCCTTTTGAAATGGTTCTTGAGATAAAACTGGGGTTTGGCTTTATGTGCGGAATTTAAATGATGGCACAGTATGAGACTTAACTGATTAGTCAGACTAACTGAATATATATTTAACAGGTTAATTTATACTGTTTTTATCCAGAACTCGATTCATATCCTGTTCTTTCACTGACTGGATATAACATGTACACTATTTGATCACTGACCGATTTAAGTATAATTTTAATCTTATCCTTAGATAAATATCAATAACTATTATACAACATTTACAACACATGTAGAAATAAAACAATTAACTGTCTAATGATTTCTGTATATGAATAATCAATTTTGCATGTGGCTGTCTGCACATAAAAACCCAATGTAACAACTTTGCTTGCTGTTTACGTGAGAACTGTTTTGGGAAAATGAGAGAGTGTGAGAACTGTGTGTACCCAAGTTGTCCTGTCATGACACTGTAGGAGACAAGTCTGACTGACATCTTAACCCTCCCTAGGGGATTTATGGGATTGTGAGCGGAGTGAAGGATTAGGGTTTTAGTGGCGCCCAGCAAACAGTAGGTCTGTGGGTCAGTGTGTCAGTATATCAGTGAGTCAGTAGGCTTTTATTTTTCCCAGAGTAGGTCAACTAACTGCTTTCCATGAGTGGGTCCAGTACAATTACTTCCTGGTGTCAAAGTGTACTCTCACCTGCTCACATGTTAAAACCAAACAGCTTGTTCTTAAAACCACCACACGTGCAGCCACACACTGAGCCTTTATCTATGTTATTCACCTAACACAAATAATACGTCTCTTTTTTGGACACTGTTGGAGAGGGGCCCTGTACTGGCAATGCGCATTTTTATTGGCCAAACTATTATTCTATATTTAATATAATATGTATTGACTTTTGAATTGTCAGTCACTACAAAGTGCTATATGTCCCAATCGCTGTCATCATTTACTCACTGTATGTAGAAGCCTTGAAGTTTGTTTTTTTTTCTCACTTATCTCTTGTAGTATTGAGCTAGACAGTGTCATGTTTGCCAAAGGTTTAAGGTGGAAACATCTGTGTCCACCCAAATACAACAAAGGAAAATGTAAATCTGCTTGTGTCACTCAAAGCAATGTAGTTTGTTTATAATATCAACATAAATATCACTTTTGATTTTAAAAAAATGCCCTTATTATGGCACTGCTGCCAGCTGCTTGAAAACTAGAAAACTGTTTACATCATTGTGCTTCCAGAAAGATTATTGCAAAACTCTCTACTACTATTTTGTAGATATTTTTTAGATATACTGTAAGTGAGGGGCATATGTGGCAAAGAGTGGCGGCCAATTCAATGACTTTTTTAAACTGTAGCTAAAAAAATATTAATTTGCTAGCGCTGTGTGTGTATGTGTGTGTGCTGGCCAAATTACCACTGAAGCAAACTCACTATAAAATCAGCTATTTAGTTAATTATTCTCTGTAATTGTTGACAGTGATTGTGAAGCCAGGAGATGAATGAACACCTTTTCTGTAATTTTGGTGTAAAAAAACCAAGGTCATTGGTTTCAGTCTTCCAAAATTCCTTAAGACTGTGAATGTGTTGCGACCGTTAGCTTGTGCAGTATAATGCAATGCTTATTATTATTATTAGTAGTAGTAGTAGTATTCGTCTTCTCAATAGTAAGCAAAATGTTCTCAGTTTCTCAGAACAGTTCACTGTAACCCCGAGAAGTTGATGCCCAGTGTCTAGATTTTAACAAAAATGATGGTATCAACAAAGTTTTCTGTGCCATGATGGATGTGTAGAGAAGGCTATATCTGAAATGCATGTATTTATAGACACCCTATTAAACCATAATCTCTTTAACAAGACAAACTAAATACTAGGACACATTAGGACCTGATGTCTTGTAGTTTTGTGTAGTTGGCAGTTTGGTGTAGTTTGAATGAGTGGTGTGTCCAGCTGGTTAAAAACCTGCAGACACAGGAAAACTATTTGA
>JAUBNQ010000023.1:17487958-17510801 GCA_032353495.1 Ctenopoma kingsleyae
GTTTCCGTTTAGTTAGAACCATCTTATCACAATCTTCTATTTAACATTACTTCTTGAACTGCCAAGGCTTGGACTGCCAAAGTGTTCAAGCTGTAAGCAATCAAATGAATGTTTGATCTAGAAGTTCTGTCCAGAGAGACTAGTAAGCCTAATGTAAATGTGACGTATGAGACACAGGTACATCTCCCCAGGTTTTTGCCCAACTGTTTTTAGAAGATGTGATGAAGGTGTTTCAAGTTCTCAGCTAACTTTGCAAGAGCGGCATTGCAGTTTTATATCAAACTAAGCATGTGACATCAACATGACACATCTGTCAACTACTATACATTTTACATTTCCTAGCAGTTCTCCTAGGATATATGATGCTGGTCAAACAGTTTGTGTTATTCGTTTTTATGGTTTTTATAGCTTCAATTTCTACACAGTTGACTCCTTGCAGGCTTTGTTTTTTCAACACAATCTGCTAATTCTATGAGTTGTATGAATTTTGTGATTTAAAAAAACCTACATGAGCTTTCTTCCGCTGAAGGCAGAGATGTTCTGGAGCATTCTGGATTGAATTAGATGTGAGCTCAGTAAGAAAAGAGATGGTTTGATGGGTTTGTCATGATTGAGTTCAAGTTGCGTCTTCTTGTTATTAGTATTGCTAATGAGACTTTCACTAAGAGGAAAAACCACACCAGTCAATAAATATTTTAGTATGTAACTGCTCAGTTATTATGGATGAAGTTGACAGTTCCAAGTTAGCTTGAAAAGGAATATGTATAATCAAGTTGTATAATCTGAAAAACATTTGCCAGACCACCCTCAGACACTGATTATAGTCCATTTGGATGGTGAAACATCAGAACCGCTGTTGGCTGTAGAGGGGGAGTTGGCAATTTTTGGCAGGAAGAAACATTGATATGACCAACTGTTTTTGATAATGCAAGTCAGGGGTTTTGGCAGCACATCCTTAGAACATTTTTTTTTTCACTTTTTTCATGTTTCATAAACAGAACAAGTGTCTGCATATTTGTATGCATGTATGTATTCATTCGTTTGAATATGAGTATGGTTTACAAATAAGAATAACATCATAACAACATAAGATCTTTATGGGTCAGTGTACAATTGTAGTGCACAATATAATGATGTGTAGTTGTGTGCTTTGCAGCGATATAATAGATAAATAGCAGGACATTTGTTCTCTCTCCTTTTTTTGTCTTTGTGAAATTGATGAGATGGCGATGCAAATGCTTAATGTGAAAAGGATCATCATGCCAAGGGAATGTGACAATTGTTTACACACCAAACACAGACAGTCCATAAAGCCACTTCTACTATTTGTATGAGCAAACATGCCCTTTGCCTTACAGACAGTACCAGTGTGATTACATGGCAGGTATATTGTTTCTCATGCTGGCTAAAAATGGAAAACTGCTGACTGTGTTTTCACATAGAAAGCCTATTCGATAATTCTTTCTGTTGTGTCTTTTCAGCAATTTCAGTAATTAAAACAATCACAGAAATGTCTGGGTTGATTTAAAATATTCATATATTTATTAAAAATATACTTTAATTGCAATAATTACATTTCAGCACAGTGTGACAAATATTTACATGTAATTGCTATTGCAAACATTGTGCATAAAATATAGTATATTATGGAAAAAAATAACAATTGTAACTTTAAACTGAAGCAGAATTTAAATCCTGGCTCCATTTTCATCAGTTATCCTTTACATAGAAATACATATACAACACAACACATTTAAATGGAGCTTAAGAAAATAAGCTGATTGATATTTGTTTTCTGTAGGCATATTTACATTTTAGGTAGTGCTCACCTGAGTTAAGTAAGTAATAGACTCCTTAAGCAAAATTTGCTCTAAAAATACAGTAGGGTGATAAAGTGCTTAGTAAGTTATTTTATGATGGCACCTCAATGTCACATTAAGTCCTGAGACAGGAAGTGCTTACAAAATGAAAAAAATTTTTTCCAGCATTAAAATAGTTTTGCACACATTTGAACTTTAAAGCATTAATACAACTGAAGCTTTTTGGGGCAACTGAGAGAGATGAGCCACATATGTGGGCTATTTTGACTGTTTTTATAACATATATAATGTTCGTGCAAAATGCCCCACCAAATGTCCTGAAAATATTTCCTGTGCATCACAGCAGTACAATAAAGGTTCTTTAGCCATTCAGTTTACCACTACAGTAAGCACAAACATCATGCTTAGTGTAAACATAGGTAAGAAGTAGATAAGGCCTGGGTCTAGTTTATACATCTTCAGTGTCTGCAGTGTACATTTTGTAAATTTTGTATTTTTCACCTGTTGTAATTGGGTTACAAGAAAACACAGTTCTACATAATTCTTACATAATGACTTCTTTAAATTAAACAAGGCATGTGTTGGCAGATGTCAGTCTGTAATTCTACTGCCTAATTTCAAATTTGATAAAAAGTGTCCTCATTTTGTAAAATATTAAATTGTTGTTTTTGTCCTATATTTTTGGATATATCCTTAATTACTATTCTATGATGCAAGGAGGTGATCGCAACACTACACAATCTAGTGTTATATGTTAATTACCGATGGCAGGATTTTTAGATATATTTCACTTGGTAATTTCTCTCGTAATGATATGCTCAAAACAGAGTTTGAATAGTAATTTACAGATCTGTACATTGTACTGTCTGGGCTACAAAGATATTTTGAATTGCTAGAAAGCTTCTAATTTTACATGATCCCAGAAAACTTTAGACTTTGAGAAATTTAAATGCCAACGTGCAACAGCACATGCTCATTGACCCAACTGCCTCACAGACCTTCACATTACCTGACACTGAAGCAATAGCTAAATGTTTGCTCACGCTGCTGAGAAATGACCCTGGGTTCATGTGCTGTTAGAACCACAGTTACCCAACTGATTAGCCGACTTGTGTAAATAATACAGTGGAGATGCTGATTAAACATATTTCACCCTACATGCAGCATCAGCTACAGTCAGACAGAACTCAGGGCAGATTTTTATCAAATTGGTTTGGTTCAGTGTTTTCATGCTCTATAATAACAAAAGTGTCTTTTCACAACTCCAGCATCTGATGACAATGTTTTTGAATGAAAAAAAATAATAATAATAAAAAAAATAAAGAAAAAGAGCAAAAATACCAATGATTCTCCATATCCCACAGGTGCACATAAGAAGACTTCAATAGTAAGTAATAGGATAAAGTGATATACTTAAAATGAAGGTCAAGTATAAACAAATACTCTTTGGTATTTAGACTTATTTAAGCCAAAAATACTTTATATTAAATGTCCAAGTTGCACTTTGTTATCATGAGTTGAAGAAGAAGGCACGCTCTAAATCAAGGATCGCTCTCATTGTTTCAAAGTGGTTGCTTTAAAATCACAGCAGTTCCTAGGGGTGCAGATTTGCCATAAAAATACTACAGATCTGTAAAATAAAGATTTTAGATGTCTATATATTGTATGTGGACAGACTGTGTATAACAAAAAACATACTGGAAATAAAACTGAAAAGTTCTGAAAGACATGAAAGTGGTGCCACTTCTCTTCACAGTTTCCTGAGAGCCATGTTAAAAAGAACCCCAGCAGCAATTATGGAATACAAAATAAATAAAATATATAATATATATTTACACTCTAGTGAAGGCTTCATATTAATCTCTTTGTGTTTGGTGTGATTTCTATAAGCAATTTAATATAAGAGAGGCTTCAATCAACCCTGGCCTATTCTACTTATCACCATCAAACATTTTACATTAATATCACACATTCTAACAGTGTTGGGGTCATATGTTAATATGGTTGAATATATATAATATATAGATATATTCAGTACAGCTGGGATAGGCTCCAGCACTCCCCGCGACCCTTACGAGGACAAGCGGTTAGGAAAATGGATGGATGGATGGATATATTTGGCAAAAAATTATAAATGTTGCCATTTTAATCGAAACTGTCGAGATTATAAAATGTATCTTTATATGATAAAACTATTTGTAGCCAAATTCAAATGTTACTTCAAAATGTCTGGGAGAAAAAAAATAACATAGTGTTAGTTGTTTAAAGTCAAACACATCTCTGTTCATGTGTGTTTGTGGCTTTTTAGTTTCTTTGTCTTCAGTACGTGCAAATCAGATTTACCACTTTCATACACTGTGTTTTATGTACATCCACAGGACTCCACTATCATGTCAGGGACGTCCGTTTTGACAATGCTGTGCTGGGAGTTGAAGTAGACCATTGAGAGTGGCCTGCGCTCAGTGGGAATACAACACGAACTTGCAGCTGTGTTAATACCGTTGACTTTCAGCTGGCTGAAGACAGTGGCGTGGAATGAGGATGCTATTCCTGGGGAACCAGACAGATGTTGGGGACACTGACCCATGCAGTAGTTCATATGGTAGCCTTCAGGTGCGATTATCCACTCATCCCACTGGATATCCTTGAACTTGATGTAGAAGTCTCTCTTGCAGCACACAGTTACATCGTCACCACAACGCAACGAGCGCTTCCTGAGTAAGTGCTTTGAGTGATCGTCCCGGACACGTACCTGGGCCACCACGAAGGGCTGGTATGGGGAGTTAGCGGAACCATCTAAGGAGCAAAGGTTCTTCCCATCCTCATCGCAGCTAACCTCCAGTCGTAGCCGGTGCTGACCACCATCCAAGAAGGTCTGCAGAGTGCGGGTGATGGGGAAGGTATGCCAGTTACTCTCCCGGACCTCCAGCATCTTCTCTATCACCAAGGTGCGATTCGTGCCAAACACCCCACCATCTGCGGAAAGGAAGACTCTAGCAGCGAGGCGGGAGTCTCGATAAGGGTCCTCGGAGGAGCGGGCGTAGATCCACAGAGAAGACTGGAGGACCTGTATATTCTGGCCGCGTTCCTGTAGAAACTGGAAGGTAAGGCTGAGACTGGCCCCATCACCACTCTCTGTCTCATCTATGGATCAATGACAATTAAAAATGACTGTTAATATTTTGAGCATTATATATATTGTGACATGTGTTATACCAGTGAAAATAAAATCATTTATAGTAACATAACGTTACAGATTCACACGAGACGGACTAATCAGTCTACTTTTTTAGCTTTATATCACCAGGATATGTTGATGATAACCTCACAAGAAGTTCTGAAGACATTATACTTCTGGTTAAATCTATTTGTTGATGACAGAAACTTTCATCTTCCATTGTATGGAATAGCACTACAATCTAAAGTAATTAACAGGGCACATGGAAACCCTGACCTAATTTGTGTGCATTTTACGCACATAACTCGTACACAAACTATGAGCCTATGGTCTTTCAGTGCCACGCAGATGGAAATAAAAAGCTTTACAATATACAATGTGAATACAAAACTTACTTATATCTGCAAAGCTCACTATTTCATAGCCTTGATCTTTGGGAGGTGTATTGTTTTCTAGTTCAAGAGTGCCATCCTGCCTGACGCGCCCCGAGTGAAGTTTACGCAGCGCAGTAAGGAGCGCTGCCCGGGGTACCGTGTGAGTTATATTTGGTCTTTCTTTCAGGTGCAGTTTCTCCAAAAGTTGCTGCTTTGCGAATTCTATCATCAGCCTTTCCTCTGCGTCTTTCTCCATCGCCGGCAAGCCACATGACGCGCAGCCCCGGGAGCCACTGACCCAGAGACCCTTCAACAGCAAAGGTGCCAAAAACAGAAACGCTGGGAATGAAAAACGCGATGCCATCCTTGATTCTGAAGTAAATATGTGCATAGTTGTGCTCAGCGTGCGCAAAAGATCAAATAAAAATCTTCAAATCCCTTCCCCTGACTTGTTCTTTGGAAGTTCCCCAAAAGTTGTCAGAGGTCTTTGTTGGCAGCTGGACACAGTGAAGGCAGCAGCTGAGAGAAATGAGTGGTGTTTCACTGTCCTGATGGTGAAGATATCTGGGGTAATCCACCAAAACAGGTGACACGTTGGAGAGATGCACCAATGAGCGCACCGGGACACAGAGTAAATTACTGGCAAAGCATCTGCCCTGTTCTCACAACACACACACTCACATAGCACACGCACAACACGCGCTTACACACAAGATAACGAGTCACAATCATCAGAAAAGCGACTTAAAGGCTCATGGAATCAATAAAACGTCTGTCAATTACGCACCTGATCCTCCAGGTTATCCCCCGCTGCTTTGCATTGATGAAGACATCCACTTCAAATGCATTTTTATGCATTTTAGGAAAAACTGGATTTGTTAAGGTGATTTATCACAACAGGTACTTTCTGTGCCACGTTGCCCGCTCCAGGGTGACGGAACGGGATACGCAACCTGCCATCACTCTTACCGATCAAAGTTGAAATTCAGTGCCCTTTAACCCAGTTACGGAATACGCAAGCTTTATAGTCACCAACCAACAATTTTATTGTCATACAAAGTGTGTACAAGTGCTCGGGGCTATGTTAACACACTATATTAACACACTATATTAACACACGTTTGGTCATGTTTTGTCATGTTTTCTGCAAGGTGGCATGACCGAACTGCAGAATGCATGAGTTTAGAAAAGAAGAAGAGGTTTAATGACTCTTGTTGTGTCGTTGTTTTTGCAGTTCATGTCTGCCATTCTATTAATAAAATAAAAATTGAAATAGACTACGTAGAATGACTAGAAATAGATAGAAAGTGCGCATCTTTTGTTGGATTTAATGTAGCCTATTTGCAGTGTGATTAGAATTATTATTATTATTATAATCATTATGTACTTTACCAGTCAGTTATCACAAATCTCTGTAGTTTTTTTCAGAGCCTCTAGATTATGTCTTTCATTTATTTTTACTTTTAGCCTTATTGTTAACAAGAACAATAAGTGACAATGCTCCCATGGCATAGAAGTACTTGCCTGCCGACGTGTGGTTCATTTTAGAAACTACAGCAAACTACTTCATGGTGCCTTCTGTTCCCAATGAATAATGCAATTAAAATACGGGAAACGTAATTTCACTGAACATCCCCATAGTCATTAACACATTTCCTAAGAAATGTTAACAGGTAAAACTCATAATCACTCAGTGTTAGACTGACAATGTCAATATACAGTATCGGCTATTTTTGATAGGGTATATTAGATGGCTGTGATCTAGCATGTGGGAGACAGTGCTGTAAAAAGTTCTCAGATCCTCTACTAAGTAGGTGTAGTAAAAAGAGCTAAGTGTGTGTGTAATAACACTTACAATTAAAACCCCATGTTATACTTAACTATTGCATCAAAATGCACCCTACTTAAAAATCAATTTGGCATAATGGTCCTTTTCTGTGTTAAATTATGAAGTCCCCAAGGTCCTGAAAGCATTTATGCATACACAAGATAATATTTTGTGCACACAAGATCCAAAATATTAATTATTTTCTGATGCCTGAGTAGGTCCATAAAAGTTTACCATATACTATAAAATCAGATAAATGTACTGATAAATGTAGTAGGTCCTGTATGTCCTTTGGAAATGTAGCTTAATCGAGTAGTACAGTACTGTTCAAAAGTTCAAAAGTCACCATTAGATTTGTTTTTTAGCCTTACTATGGTGATACTCCATATTCCTCTACAGAGGTCACACTCAATATTTGTCACTTTTCTAATGTTTACCTGGTTTTAATACTGTTTTTCGTAAAAGCGTTGTCAAAACAACAAATGTAGTGGCGGCGTACGACTTTTTCACAGTACTGTATAAATATAAAATAGAATAAATTGGAAATACCGAAAATAGTACTTAGCATAAATATTACTTAATTAAATGTAGCCTACTACTTTCCACCTATTCTGAAGAAAAAATGTGCCCACATAAATTTTGTTCATTTTGTGAAAAGATTATTAGGCAGACAATGATGTTTGTAGACGTATTAACAGGTTTGCTGTACCTTGAACGTCTCCTTGCGACTGAGCTGTACGCCGCTGACGTAAACTATCGGTGAGGGGGAAAAAAAAAAAAAAGTGACGCTGACACATACACGCCGAAGCCGAGAAGGGGGACTAGCGTTTTGTTTATTTTTTCTTTAATTTATATCCTTTTATTCTTTGACGTTTCGTTGTTATTTAGCTGTATTCCCGTGACGGATTCGACTGCCTTGTTATTCAGCTCTTGCTCTCTATCGCTAACATTCATGCCGCTCTCTCCTCACGCGGCGCTATTTTGACAGTCGGGGTCGCAGTGAAACAACTCAAGCTAGCAGCACCATTATATTAGCATTGGTAAGTCATTCGGAAAGCTAGATAACCGTACCAGCTAGCACCTCCTATTTTAAGACCTGACAGTGTTGGAACAGATTTAAATCGCGGGCCGCTTTGCTGTAAACATATGCTGCTTCACTGGGTAACCAGTTGTAGAATTAACGCTAGGTTTAGGTATCGTTGACTACCTAGTGTTCACTGAAAAGAAAAGGCTAGCTAGCGGGCTAACATTAGCTAGGTGGCTAGGTGCTGTAGGTGGCTAATTATACTCGCTGGAGGAAGCAAGCAAATACCGTGAGCTAGCTATTGTTAGCATGTGGGCTAGCTATCATTTTCAGTCAACTGTGTAGCCACGGCTCTGACCATACTGCCATCTGTTCGCTACAGACACAACTTGAAGGATTCTCCACACGGACTCGAGACATACGGCCAGCAAAACGGTGAGCTGAACTTCTAAGGTGACCTGAGTTAACTTAAAATCGATGAATATCGATTGTTATGTTGTCTTCAGTCAGGCGTATAAGATATATATATAATGTGCATGTGTACCATATGTAACGAGGGGGGTGTGGTTCAGTTGGTAGAGCAGTCACCTACGAACCCCAGGGTTGGTGGTTTGATTTCAGGCTACCTCCGATTCCTGGCCACGTGTCGAAGTGTCCCTTGAGAAGACACTGAACCCCGAACCCTTGGTGCCTTAAGGGGGCTACTTGTCCGCAAGAATTTGCCCAATGGGATAAATTAAGTATTATTATTATTATTATTATTACGTTAAGGGCCATCTTTAAAGTCAGCGTTCTCCATGCCTGACTCCAGATGGCCATGTTAACATTTCATCCTTCTAATCTAAGCTGAGACACATTACTGAAACTTGGAGAATAAAAAGATGTCTTAAATGTCTTTGTAGCTGTTCACTACAAAACCACTTAAGACCCCTTAGCTGATGACAACAAGATGCTATTTATCTAATTACTCACTTGTGTGTGTGTGTGTGTGTGTGTGTGTGTCGGAACGGACACTACATGTTTTATAGGCCCTTAGTATGTGTCAATGAGTGAATGAATTTAAGTGAGCTGATTTATGGAATTGTCCAAAACAATGGCACAATTGCAGTACATTGCTAATTTGTCTTTATTGCACAATAGCATTGAAGTGTAATGCAAACTACAGTAATATGTTGTCTTAGTTCTTGACTCAGTGAGGCATAATTCCTCATTTTTTACTTAGATGAAACAAACCAGCTCATCGCTCATTTTATATTCCCATTCATAGTTTATATACACAGTCGCATCCAATTGAGGTGGATTCAAATAAGAAATAGAGGTTGTTGAGAGATACTTTACAAATGGTCATTCTTTTTTGTGTCTTTGTCTTTAGCACTAGCTTTTCACACATGAGCCAAAAATAGATAGCAAGACTTTAGTGTCCAACAAGGTGGGATCACAGCACAGACTGTCAGAGCTGTGATTCAAACATCTGCTCTGGGAAAACAGCATGTGTGTCTGAAAACATAAATATTAATTTCAACTGGCATTGGCTAGTCATGCAGTATACCCGCCAAGTGTCAGGCTGGGACTGCCAACATAGTCACATTTGATCTTGAGATTGTCTTAAATATCACATTTTGTCTGTTCGTTTGTGGACTGTACTGAGTGAGATCAAGGACAGGTGAAGCATTCATCCATCTGAACAATTTCAGTATTTCAGGTTTAAAGCATTAGTATACTCAATGATTGTATTTTACCGTATGTGACCCCTTTTGCACTCTGTTCTCTACATTTGCAAATTGGGCATCTGTCTTTCTTCTGAGACCAGTTATTGTTATAGAAAGGCTTAGCCATAGTAAGAACTGATGGAGGTGAGTCATTGAATCAACAGTGTACTGTTGCTAAGGCCAACAGTGAGAAAGATGGGAGTATCCTACGTCCTTGTCAACACGTTTCCCCTTACACCCTGCAATTTGTGGCCTTTATATTGAAGTATGTGATAAATTGTGTACTGTCAATTATTAGCCTAATTAATTGCATTTAAGTGGGCAAGTGAATTATGTATAGAAAGATTTCCTAAGGGTGTTAATCATTTTTTGGTTTGCAGCATTCATAACTATAAACGGTTATTTATTCATGCATTGGGTAAACACATGATTTTGTAGGTAACCTATTTGTTTTTATTTTATTCACATGCTGCTAACAAATTTAAAAGCCAAGATGGTTTATGTAAAACTGGTTTTAATCCTGTATTTTACAGGCTTATGTAATTGAAATAGTTAGCTGTTCTCCAATAGTCCATGGTCTTTATGTTGTCCGATGTGCACTTTGTAAGCCAGGTATCCATATCTGTTTCTGTCTCTGAATCTCTGTTTGCAGTAGCAGAAGCAGAAGAGTGTCTTTTTCTAGAGAGGCTTCAAGAGCTATTTATAGATCTCTGCCAGAGCACCAAGCCTGGTGCTGTTGCTGCTGCTCCTGCTCCTAGCTCTCTCTTCTTTTAACCACTCCTGCGTCTCTTTCTCTCCATCTTTATTTGATCCTTCTTCTTGTCATGTTTATTAGCTAGTTTGCTCTTTATGTTCTTACATATGTTCTTCTTCTATCCTCTGTTTCCATATCTGTCCACCCTTGCTTGATATGATGTAAATTATTAATTACAACAGAAGGGAGATGACTGGTTTCATGGCTGTGAATCTGATATTGGATTGGATATAGCTACCTGTCAAGCAGCTATCGTTCACTAGTTTTTTGAAGTGAAGGAAAATGGAGAATTCATCACGTTTAAATTTACCAATGTGGAAACTTGTGCAGTTCAAGCAGGGGTTGAGAAAGTAATTTTTTTAACTGCTTCACTAACTCTTTTTAAAATGGATATTTATTGACTTAAATCAAGCTTTTTTTATTATTAAAAGATGCGGCCCAGAATATTAAAAGATGTGACACATGCTTATTTCAGTCAATAAACTATTATGGCCGTGTTTAGGAAAGATCTCTTTTGACTGTTTTGTACGTTAGATGTGTAAACAATTACCTTTTTTTTTGTGTTTCTTAATATATTTACCTCAGTAGCACCTTGTTAGGCTGCTGATCCTTTCTAAGTTCCTCCCAGTTTCTCCTTTCATTTTAAGCCCTTTGCTATCTTCTTCTCCTGTGAGCAAGGCTACCTGGCTGCCCAAATGCAAAAGAAGCTGTTGGACTTGATTTAAGGCATTAGGTAAGGCATTAGTGCATGCTATCCGCTTTATCCCAGTCACATGGTCAATCTGAGACAAACCTTTTTTTCCAGTGCCATGTTAGGATTGCAGAGTAAGTGGTTAGTTTCATGTATTAACTTGGCTAAGTAAGGATAGAATGAAAATAAAAGATTTTTGTGCTAAACTTCTATATATCCATCCATTTTCTGTGACTGTTTATAAATCCACTACTGACCAAATACTTTCTGGTGAGGTGACAGTGCTGACCACTGAACATAAATAGAATAAATGTAGGCCATTGATACAACTGTGGATTGTTATATAAACAAAAACAATTCTATCCCATAGCTAAAGGAAAACATTTTCTTATAAATAAGTGGAATTTAAGATTTGTTCCATGTAGTGGCAAACTGATTTTGAACAAACTCACAACACCTGGTGTGCTTTTACAAAAATGTAAACCTGTTCTCTGCCACAAATTATGGTGTTTTATGGTATTTTAGTGCCCTTGGAAAATATTTTAAGACTGACATGATCATCCCTCTAGTAATACACCTGAAAACAGAAAACCGGTATGCGCACACATTCACTTTTTATATTTTATAGATTTATAATGATTTATAAATAGAGAATAGTAAAAATAAAAAAAATAGTAAAACAATTCGAACATTGTACTTGTAGTCTTTAGAAATGTGCATTTTGGGTATGTTAATGATTCCTGAAATAGTGCCTAAACTAAAGAAGCACTTGAATCTGTTGGTGCATGGGTGACGCTTATTTCGTTCTGTTTGTGATCCTCTAACAAACAAGGTAAAAATGTCAATATACTGTAGGCTTATTTAAGTGCACCAAAGGGTTTGCAGTCACTAACATCACTGGCTAAGGCTGTATTTAGATCAGGGGTGGCCACCCCTGGTTCTCGAGAGCTCCTGCCCTGCTTGTTTTCCAATTATTCCTTCACTTACAGTTTCTGATTGGCAGAACACACCTGAACTAGGTAATCAGCTGTGGGAAGTGCAGAGATAGTTGGGGAAAACAAGCAAGGCAGTAACCCTCAAGGACCAGGGTTGGCCAGCCCTGATTTGGACATTCACTATGTGTGGCGAAAAAAAACACCCTATTATATACTTGTCAGTATTGGAATGTTTTGAAAAAGTTAATTTTTCTTTCCTACTTTAACATTGAAGTTAGCATATTATGGATCTGTTACCTGTAAACTGAAATAATTCAAGCCATTGTGTTTCAATTTCAATGATTACAGCTTACAACTAATGAAAATCAAAAATCCTCTCAGTGTATATATATCTCAAAATATTGGGATATTTCTTGGGTCAATTACTATAATTGTAAATCCTTCATTTACAATTATAGTAATATGCAACTTCTAAAAAGTATTTTCATGCAATACTAAGTCGAGGCTCCTTTAGCATGCATTACTACATCAGTTATTGAACACCAGGTATAGCAGCCTTCAGCTTATTTGTGTTGTTGGGTCAGGGGGTTTCTCATCTTCCTCTTGGCAGTACAGCATAGACTTTCTATGGTGTTCAGGTCAGGTGAGTTAGCTGGCCAATCAAGCACAGGAGTATCATGGTCAGCAAACCAGTTAGTGATAGTTGTGACAGTGCAGGCATGTCCTGCTGGAAAAGGAATGTCCACATATCCATAAACCTTCTCAGGACATGGAAGCATGACGTTCTCCTGGTAGATGGCTGTGCTGCCATTGAACTTGATAAAACATGGTAGACTAACGCCAGCAGGTGATATGGTACACCAAATCATCACTCACTGTGGAAACTTCCCATTGGACTTCAACAAATTCTGTGTCTCTCTTCTCTTCCTCCAGACTCTGGGACCTTGATTTCCAAATGAAATACAAAATATACTTATATCTGAAAGGAGGACTTTGGAACATTGAGCAATGCTCCAATTCTTTTTCTCCTTATCATAAGCCATTCTTGACAATGGCTTGAAACTAGGAATTCAGCAGTTGTAGCCCTTTTCTTAAAGCTGTCTGTGCACTGAATCCAGCCTCACTTCACACCAGTTCTCCACAGTTCTTGAATTGGCTTTGCTTAGCAATCTTGTAAAGGTTGTGGTCATCTGTGTTGTGTGCACCTTTTGCTATCACACTTCACTACCAGTCAACTTTCCATGAATATGCTTTGAAACGGTACTCTGCGAACAGCCAGCTTTTTCAGTGATTACTTTCTTTGGCTTACTCTTCTTGTGGAGGGTGTTGATGATCATCTCGTGGACATCTGTCAAGTCAGCAGTCTTCCTCATTATTGTGGTTGTGTGTATAGAACTAGATACAGAGATACATGATATTTATACTAAAATAGAAATAGTCTTACATTAACACACCAGAACAACTACTGTGCATGAAAAAATGTAGCTCTTATTCATTTGAATAGGGAAGTGTGTTTATGGAGTAGGAACTGGCATAACGGGGCTAAACTAAAATGTGCATTGGTTTTTTTTCCACTTAGGTGTATTCAGAAAAGCTTTAATCTCCACCTTGAATGAGGGGCTCCTTGGCTAATGATCTGAATCATCAGCATTTAGGCAACCAATAGAAGGTAGGAAAAGTATTTTAGTGCAACTGCTAATTGCTTAATTTGCTTTTTAACTTAATTTGTTACCTAGAAAAACTCTGTTGCAATACTTTTCTAAATCAGCAGTAAGTTATTTCTTGTTCATCAGACTGCTGCAAAACCACAGAAGATGTTTTACTACCCGATGAGTACTAGTCAGTGTATTATTACCTTGAGTGTGGAAAAAAGTATGCAAGTCTTGAGTTACCAACATCAGTGCTGGAAAATAGGACAGTGTTACTAAATGTCAAAATAAATAATTAAATGCTACTCTTAAATAAAAAATAAAACTTTCCTTCTCCTTTATCTGGTTTTTACATTTCACAAAACTGAAACATTCCTTCTCATGCCACTTTGCTTCTTCTGGACTTAGCTTTTTTTTGTTTGCTTTGTTCCACACGTTTAACTCGCTTTGGATAAAAGCATCTGCCGAATTACTAAATGTGAATGTATCTAAATGTAGCAGTGACCAGACCAGTCTAAACTGAAACATTACCTAACTAGGCCACACATTTGCTTGATCAAAATTGGCTCAAAAAGTGATGTCTGGTGACATGCTGGCAAGTATTAAACCATCTATGAGACAAACAGTTCTGGATTTATGCCATCATCATCATCATCATTCCCTACCGACATTTCCTTTGATGATGAACTTTTCCACTGCATGTCTTAGCTGTTGATTGCTGCAAGGGGGCTGCAGGGAGAAGATGTAAATATGTTGTCTTGTGGGATTAAGGTTTTTCTTTGCTAATGAGGTGGTTTCATTATTTTCCCCCACTAGCTTTCCTTCAAAACCTCTTGCTTTTATTGCTTAATTTTGACCATTGCAGCAGAGCTCTGTTTAATCAGAAGCTGTCACTACTTTAAGCTTATTTGGTTTGTCTCGACACAGACTGAGGACTACCTGCATATCTAGTCTTAACCATTTAGCAAAAAGTGTCATATTATAACTTGTAGTTTTGAAAGAATAGATTTCTCATGACCTCTAATATAAGCGTCTTGCTGTTGTATCAGGTGACATATCGTTTGATCCAAGCAGCACTTTAAACAGCTGGGCTTCTTGAAAGCCCTGGGTAGTCTGTCACTGCAATTATATTGCTGTACAGAAACAGAGGGCAAACAAGATATGTAAGAGAGACAGAGAGAGAATTCACACGAAAGGGAGGGTTGGAGGAGAAGGGAGCGGTGCAAACTGTGCGCATGATGGCATAAGAGCAGTAGGGAGAGAGGGAGCCAGCAAGGCTTTGCGTTTCCCTGTAGTGCCTGTGTTTCATTCAGAAAAAGAAAGGGGGCAGTCAAAATAGTTTTCTGTTCATTTCCATGAAGCCTAAACAGAGCTGCTTGTGCCTACAGAGTGCAAGGGAACAGAGCAAGCATGAAGACAAAGAAAGTAGCATGAGCTGAAACTCGGCTATTAACAAGCTAAAGCAAATGGATTTCATTCATCTGTACTACTTAGCAAGATAAAACTAATGTCAGCATTGTTTTGGTCCCGAGCCGCTTCTGCTGCTGCTTTTCCTGCTATAATGAGCTTTTATCTGTGAGACATCTGATCGGACTTGGCTGGAGATCCAAAGAGCTGAACTCTAAATACAGTAAGCGTGTGTGTCTGTGTCTCTTTGTCGGTAGGTGTTAATAATATGGAGGTGAGCTGTAACTTGAGACTTGGTTTAACGTGCAGTCATTGTTACGGTTTTAAATGCTTCTTATCTTGGCACTTTACGTTGTTGCTCTTTGAAACTTTCCTGCTGCAATTAATATAATCATGCCTTAATAACACAGCAAAAACCATGTAATTGTCCTTGCTGGAAGATAATTACATGTACTACATTATATAACTGCACCTAATTTTATCACTTTGCTACAGAATGAAGGAGAATGCTGATTGGTTTTACATAGATAAAGTTTACACATTACAGTCTGAGAGATGCTAATTCTAATCTAATTTGTGGTGTCTTTACTGGTATTTGCATGTGCGCCTAATGGTCAGTTTGTGTCTTTACATCTATGTACAGACACACACAAAATGTTTTTAGTGAGCCAAATGCTGAGGTAATGAGGAATTCCCTTCCACAGTGTGGGAAGAGGGAGGGTGGAGGTGGCCGTTGGGGGAAGAGAGTCACTGAGAAGTAAGCGTCACTCTGCACGACTGTCATACTGAGGAGGGAGGGAGTGAGGGTGCAGGTGAAACAGGATAACCTGCGGACTTACATAAGGCATGTGGGAAGTCCTGTGTTAAGAGACCCTGAAGATTGCCCTCACTGATCATTGTATCTTGGTGCAGTAATGGGTTAAAATTGCGACAGCTTGTAAGTGCATCAGAAGCTACAAATCTCATCTGATTTCTGAAGACAATGTACATTTATAGGTTCATTTTTCATTTTTTTTCTAACACAATGTGCAACAACAGAGAGAATAGAAAGGAGGTGCGAAAGAGGGAGCACAAGTGTGAGAGAAAGCACAACAGCAGAGTCCTCTTGAATAAAAAAAAAAGATCTGTCACTATAAATAGCAAGCCGTGCTTATGGCCTCAGCACTGTTTCAGGTTTAGAAGACCTTGCTATTCGTTCTCTGTTCTTATGGTTATAGCCTTGCAAAATCAAACTCACAGTCCCCCACATTGCTTCTTCCTTTTATTCTTTTTTGTTCAGTCGCCCCAGATCTGTCTTGTGTTGGATATGAGCTGTTATATAATGACTGCCTGTTTGTATAGGTGTGTGTGTTTCAGCATTCATCAAAATACATCAAGATGCTTCAATGTCCTAAGCTTTAACTTATCTATGATGATGCTGACAGATAAAATTACAATGTACGATTCCACAGTCTTATCAGTTAGAAATGCAGAACACAGACAACTACTACTGGAACCTCTAAATTTGATTACAAACCACCAGCTTAGTGTCAAGTAGCCAGGTGTCTGCCTGATGCTTGTTAAGCTGTGTCTAAACAGAAAAGTAAGTTTCCTTATTTCAGTTGTTCGTTATTGGCGTCATCAGACTGCTCTTTCAGTCAATTCAGCTGTCCACACATTTTATTGCATTTTATGCCTGTACGTATATGTGGACGATATTGTGTCCTCAATCATTCATTTCAAATGAATCGTATTTTTTTCATTTTATGTTGTAGTACTTCAACAGGACTACTGGCTGTAAATTAAAGATTGTCCATAAGGTAAGACGCATCACTCTGTAGCTGGAAAACAGAGCGGATGGACAGCGCACGGAAAATAGTTAGTGCATTTGCAGGTCAAGACAAACATCCATGATAGGCTGCAAGGAGACCATGTTGCAGTCTGTATGCAGACCTCAATAAATGGGACAAATCTTTCTCACTTCCCATATCAAGAGGCTCTGGAAATGTTTTTCCAGAATCCACACTTTGTGGATAATTGTTGTAAATCAGAAGTGTTCTGATGTTTAGATCGATGTTTAGTCACCCCCAAAAACAGCTGTAAACCTAGGGGAGACACTGGAGTGCACTATTTCTGTAGTGTAGTGGCCCTCAAAATACATGCAAGTGCAGAGATCTCCCTCCCTTTTACTAATGTGTTCTCTCAGTGGCCTGCTGTTAGACCTAATATTAACTTGCTTTGTCTTGAAATATTTGTAAGGAACCTAGTGCTGTGCACACGTTTTTTTCTCATTTTTGGGGTGATATTGAACACTTATCAGATTAAGTTTCTGCAGTAGAATATTATAGCCCAGTATATGGCTATGGTGATTGGACAAAGTACTTGGTCTACTGGCTATATGCTACAGTAGATTGCAAAATTTAGAAGAAAGATTGCAATTCAAGTTGTGGATCATGATTCTGATTAAAAATATGTGATATGATCTTTCAAACAGATCACTTACCCCATTCCTTTTTGTTACATAACACTGTAACATGATGTACCATGATGACTGTTTATTGGGCTCTCAGTGCTTCCAAAACACTGGTGTACCTGAATGTGTGCAGTACAGACACACATGGAGGAGTGGAGGTGATGCTGCTGCTCTGCAAATGTGCTCACACTAAGCCATCTGTGTGGACATGGCATTAGCCTACATGTTTAGCCACTTTCTTGAGCAAGATAATGGCAAGCTGACTTGACCCGACTGATATAATGTTGTCTGTCCATTTGAAATTTCCACACATTCGTTTAATGTTTCCACTCATGTCTGTAACTGTTCAGCAGTTGAAGTATTAAACGCAAGAGAGCTGCACAACAATTATTAGATCATAATAAAGGTATTACTGTAGGGAAGTAAATAACTGTCATCACTGTTATCAAATAAATACGAAGAATACCCCAGTCTCCTCCATTCTACATTTATGTTATCAACAGGATCAAATTCAACATTGTTTAAATTGCATAGTTTTCTTAATGGAGTACTTTTACTTTTGTACTTTAAGTAGAATTAAGAGCATGTACTTTTATTTTTCTACTCAAGTAAAAGTACTAAAAGTACTCTACTTATACTTAAATATTTGTCTGGGCTAGTACTTGCACTTTTACTTGAATATTGAATTTGTGTAATTTATGCACCTCTGTGTGTCCTTGTCTTCTGTATTATTAGGTATTTTAAATTACAATTAATTGATAATAGTGTTGTTCTAATTGTGACATTACAGTTCTGCTACCAAGGTAGTTGGTGTTCCTGGAGTCTTGCTCCTGCATACTAATGGCCAATGTGTGGGAAAAAGACTACGACAGAGAGGAAGTAGGTGAGGGAGAGTAAGGGATGGGAAAAAAAAAAAGTATAGCAACCACACAAGTAACTGCTGCTGTATTTGCCTTTAAGTCAAAAAGTTGAAGGTTGAACCATGAACACAATATCGCTAGGACACATCTTGACTGTCTGCTGATTTATGATTTCTTCTGGTCCAAGAGAAGCTAACATTAGCCTCATTAGCTGTGTGGTATTACTGTGCAACTTATTTAGCTACATTCAACAAGCTGACTCTGTAAACTAACAAGACAAAACAGAGTGAGTGCACTTCTGTTTTACTTGGTGCGTGTCTGCATACACCAGAAAGTCATATTTGTCCAAAAATATCTAAAAAGTAGATTTAGCATAATGTGCGTTCTTTAAAGAAATACACAGTGAAAAGTGACTTATTTAAAGATCTGCGGGGCACAGTGTGTTGGTTTCGGTTGTAGTTGGATTTTGGGCTGACTTGATTTAAAAATGAGGCAGCATCGTTTTGTGTAATGATCTCCCCTTCCATCCAGCCACTCCTCTCTGCTGAAAGTTGTAGAGTGGCAAGTATCAGCAGCATTTGTCCTGCACATATGCTCTTGTGAAAAGCATGTTAAAAACATACAAGTTACTGTAAAGATCATATGTTTTCAATACATGTTTACGTATATGTGATGATCTTTCTGTGTATCACCAGTCCTTGATTTTATTTAATTTCTTCAGAACTGGAAGACTACTGCAAGGCAAATAGATGTCATGGACACAAAACAGACCCTTATCTTAGCTAATAATAGCTAGCAGTGATGAGTGTCTGTAAAACCCTTGCATGTAATTTTAAAACAATATTACAATAAATAAAATACAGAAAAAAACTTCTAGCTTAGTGTGTTTTAGAGCCGACAAAATAAAAAGGAAATTACATTGTTGTGCAAATTTGGCCAGTGCAACATTGTATCTGCCTTATGCTCAGTTGAGACTGGCAAAGAGACATATCTACTTGTTGAAGTTATTAGACAGACGGACAGAGATAGCAACTGAGAGAAAGCGGAAGGTGCCAGCAAGAGGCCTGCAAAACCAATAAACTGCCTTCTCTCACAGAAATGAATAAGTAAATAACAGAGGAGTGGAGGACATGCTGTACACAACAAGTTTAGCAGTGATGGTTTCTGACATAATTAGAAGGTTGTGATGAGCTCGAGGGACAGAAGCAAGAAAAACTGGATAAAGGTGGGGACAGATCAATTGCTGCTCTTAGGCAGGTGAAGGTAGTAGGAGTGGTTGGCATTTACAGGTAAACAGATGGCATAACACAGTGCAATGCTGACCTACCTCTGCTGTCAGGTCAGCTACGTGATCTAGCGACTCACTGCTGTGTGCAGTTTCTCTAATTAACACTAACACCTAATTTGTGCTGGGGCTGCAGTGTCGCCAGTGACATACACACCAACTCTCTTGTACATGAAATGCTTGAGTACAGAGCAATGCATCTAATAATTATAACAGTGGCAACATAGTGTAAATTCATAGACTCTGGACTTTAATTTATAACATACATATTTTCAGAAGCATAAAGCCGAATTGTATCATTTATTATATCAGAACCCATGGACACATTATACGTCCAACATTGTGCAGCCAAAAGCAGGCCTGTTTTCATTTCCCTATTTTTCTACTGTAGCACAGTGTTATTATTGTCTGAACTTTGCTGGCCTCCCATGCATGGTTTAATGGTAATGCAGGAGAGACATAGGTCATATTGTACCTATCTGTGCTGACATATTGTGGTGGTTGTTGCTGTTTCTGCTTTTATTGCCATCTGTGTTGATGGGTACTATCTCATCTTGAGTGTCCTGGGGGCTGGGGTGGGTATTTGGTTTTCAGAACCTGTCCTGTGGTGTAGAGGATTTTTAGAAACTACATTTGGCTGGCTAAGTGCCTGGAGAACGAAGGGGGAGCAGAAACACTGAAGAGCAATGTAATGAAGATACTGTGTGGTAGAGTGATTGGGGGCTGGATGCTGGCTGGTTGGCTGAATGTCTGAATGACTGGCATATTGCCTTCTTGCTGGCTATTCTGGAGTTCACAAACCACGTTCTAAGAGACCACACTTTTTGCTGGCCCAACAGAGACAGGCTGGCTGGGTAATTGGCATAATGCCTGACTTCCGGGTTAGGCTTGTTGGCAGCACTTAATCCTCCATCACTGTTTGGCATGGTAAATACAGCCAGCTGACATTAAGTGTGGCAGTGGCAAATGGAGTTTTTTTGTGGAGATCATAGAAGACATTGGTTACCATCTGGACACATCCAGCTGTTGGTCAGTACATTATTTATTATACTGTATATAGAGAGCGTCTTTATCATCATATTGCTAGAAGTTCCCATAAGTCTCTTAAGGAGTACTCGGACTGAAAACAGAGCTATATTAAACAATAATACAAAGAGGTTGCATTGTTACGGGTGTGTTGCTACATACACCAGTGGCGAGATGTGTATTTTTTTTCAGATTTGTATTGCATATGTCAAAGCTTGGGTGCTCTCATTATTGTAAATATTTTATTCAGATTGAGTGGGAAAGTGTCCTACTATGGTGAATCTTTAAGTGAAAGTTTAATTTGTTAATTGATCTTGTCCAGGGCTAAACAATCATGGCATAATGGGTCCTTGTTAGTGTCTAAAGATAGATATAACAGATATTTTACACATGTTCACAATGATCCGCTGTGGCGACTCCCTAAATGGAGCAGCCAAAAGAAGAAGACGAAGTTCACAATACAGTATTTTTTAAGTCCGTACTTGAGGGTTGTAAGACTGTGAAAAGGAAGTTGAGAGTCGAGGCATTCTTGCTGGGGAAGGTGAAAACCCCATCATGTGCCCACAAACAGGGTTTGAAATTAACACCCACCAACACCATGCAGTTAGATTTTGAGTTTGGCAAGTAAATCTCAGAATACTATGTTCCGTACTGATTAATGTTTGTAGCAAAAGTAGTTATGTTAAAAAAGGCTATCCAGAGAGCTGATGCTGCATCTGTCCTCCGTGTCAGAGTTTGACATACTGTCAAAGTAAGTGGCAAAATGACCTGCCAGTCAACAATTGGTCTTCATTTGATTGTTTCTTCAATTAATCTGTGCCAGAGGCTCATTGCCAAGCTAATAAAAACAGCTGATTGGATATTTCTTTGTACCATCAACTAAGGATGGTTATTGGAGTGAATATTTCTTCTCTGTTTGTTGTACGTGGATCTGTCATTTGTATTTTTCTGTGGGTTTTACATAGGGCTCAGCAATATATTGATATTTTAAAATTATCGATATAAATTCTAAATGCGATATGAAAAGAGACGCTATCGTAAAACTCGATAGAGCTCTTTTGCCTATTTCCTGTTTTGTTGTCCGACAACTCACAAACAGCCCCGCCCGCCCCGCCGCGCTCCCTCTCTGAACACAGCTCACAGCCTGCCCCTTCACGTTGCTTCAAGAAAGCAGCGGAGAAAGGAAGAAAGCAAGAGGGGTGGTGAGGAGGAGAGGAACAGATTGATAAACGTTAAAGCAGTGGCTCAATTGTGGAGATAGTTTGGATTCCAAGCGTCAGATGAGCAGCAGAATGTGTTATGTAGAAAAAGCTGAACGCAAGTTCTAACGAAAGATTCAAGCACTTCAAATCTTCAAACAGCGCCATAAGATGAGTACGAACAGTGTGTTAAACTGCGCGATGCCACCGCGGCCGTGAAGTCGCCTCAACCCCCTTCCCCTAAACAAACCACACCAAAACTAGACTCAGAGAGTTAGAAAGCAAGAAGTGGAATAACATTACCAAAACAGTAGCTTATCATATCGCTAAAGACATGGTTCCTACATTAACCATGGAACAACACGGCTTTACACGGTGCATAAAAGGGCACTTTCTTTTTTTAACAACTCTTCATTGATTAATCAGCAATGCAGCTTTTTTTTTTTTTTCAAAAGCTATTTCATATGTGCCAAATTTGTCTACACTGCCAATAGTTTGTCATACATTAATAAAATAACTATAAAAATAAATATAAAAAATAAAAAATATCTAACTACATTTGGAACATGAAAATGTGTCCCATAGTTGTCTTTTTGTAATTACTTTATGGGATCAAAAAATATTGAGATATATATCATATATCGCCATTCAG
>JAUBNQ010000023.1:17510901-17533332 GCA_032353495.1 Ctenopoma kingsleyae
GCAAAAATCACGTGAAACCTTTATTTTTCTACAATAGCCTTCCTTTTTGTTTGCTTGTGGTCTTTTGCAGGAAGCATATTCAACCCTTAAGACACAAGCAGCTGTACAAAAATGTGGTGTGGGAGCAGAGTGACATGATTTGTCTTGGAACCTCAAGCTGTATGGAACATTGGACTTTCCTCACTCCAATAAACCAGTCTATCACATGAAAACAGCATTGAGATAGGTTATATGCAGCTCTAGAAAGAATTAAGAGACCACTGCATGAAAGCTTGCAAATTGGGGTTATTCCATGACATGTTGATTTCTGAACACTTCCTAAGTGTGTGTTGTGTAAAAATGAATATGAACTTCTTTTTTTTTATTGCATTGTTTGAGGTCCGAAAATACTGGACCTTTTCCGGTATTTTGATCATTTTCCATTTTCTGGAAATAAATGCTCTAAATGACAATATTTGTATTTGGAATTTGGGAGTTATGTTATCAATAGTTTATAGAATAAAAGTAAAATGTTAATTTTGCTCAAACATATACCTTTAAATAGCAAAATCAGAGAAACTGATAATTTTGGAGTGGTCTCTTAATTTTTTCCAGAGCCGTATATATTTGGTTTATTTCTTCTTGTAGGAAATTGACAGCTTTTTGCTTATATTTTTCTGTAACATATGCAATGTGTCATAACTTTTCAAATGTTCTGTTCATGTTGAAATAGTTTTCATTGACTTTATATTTATTCAGCTTTTTTTCTTTGTGTTGTATTGTCCAACAGAAAGACAAAAGTTGTCATATATGCACTCGGACATAAAGCAGTGTGACATCTCGTGGTGTGAGCAGAGAGCTAACAGGGACTGGAGTGATTATGAAATTCTTTGAGGGGGAGCGGAAGCCGCTGCTGCCCATGTCTGTTCATTAACTACAATATATATAATATTAACTATAATATGTGAGAGGCACAGTCAGAAAGAGACAATAGCAGTTGATGTCAAGGGAAGGAAAGTAAGAGGGTGAAAAGTAGACTCATAGACTGAACAGAGTGGTCTGAAGTTGTAGAAGGAGTTAACATACCTGGTTCCAGTTCTTTGGCCTTAAAAGTGGGTAACCTGGTGGAGGCACACTGATGGGATGACTAAAATATGCACATTTTCTAGATAAAGTCAGTTGAAGATAATCAGCTAAACAGAGAGACTTTTAAAAACCTGGATAGAGACGGAGCTTGAGACATTCAGTGCACACAACTTTGTTGTGTGGTGACTTGAGTTTAATTTATGAATAACAGTCATCAACAGATGTGGCCCCACCCTCAGGCCTAGAGTTCTTAACTACCTGAATGTGTCAAGCATATGAGGAAACCTCACTGATTGCCCTACACTGGATGAGAAGCTACAGGAGAAACGGAGACTCTGATTCGTACGACATGCAGTTACGGAGTTGGAAAAAAATCACTGGATAAAGTTGGAGGTAGAGTAAGACTGTGCTCAGCTTAAGCATGTAAACACACGACTGGTAGGGCTGTGTCACCAGTAAGCTGAGCACCTTCTTCTGCTGCTTTCCTCCAACCACTTGCACAGCCTAGCCTAACCTACCATTTGCATGTCTCCCCAACTCAAAGTGAAGCGTTATGTTTGATCAAAACACATTTGATTAAACACATTGCTCGAAAGTAGCTGATTGTAACTGTAATCCTTAATATACTCAACACATTGTACGACAACTGTACTTGACTTTCATCACATCATAAATGTTTCTCCTTCAAAAAAGCATCAGCGTGGATCTCCTATGCTGGTTTGGTACTTTTTTATACAACAGCGAGGCAGGGTATTGAGGGGCATATTATTCTAAAGAGGGGCTTTAGAATAATACTTTGCTGTGCAAACCCCTAGAGTCCAGAAAAACAGCATGTGCCATTTGGTGTGCCATATTGAAAGTGGAAACAATGCCAACAACAGCTCTGATACCATGCCACCCAGGTTTTATAACACATCCATTGGTCACATGCTTAAGTGCAAATTATTAAAATACAAAGCAACGCATTTGCTATGCCTGTACATGGATGAGACACAAACCCATTAAGGTTCCTGCATTTCTTTGATTTCTTTTCTTCTAATAGAAAACAGGTATGTGCACCCTAAAGGGGACTGGCACCACACTTCATGCTTTTAAATTAATAATAATAATAATAAATGAATTAAATTCTTTTTTTTTTTTCTTTTTTACACTTTTCATCATGGCAAATATCAGCATTTTAGTGAAATACTAAAAATGCAGACTAGTAGACAATATGGATAAAATTAACATTGCAGTTGTATTACATCATTATCTGTATGAGTGTGTTAACATTTTTTCCAAAAGAATTCATATATGTTAAAAAGTTAGTCATGTTTATCCTGTGCTCAACACTATTTCGCATCATTCCTATGATCAACAAATTAGGGTTGGAGCATACTTGAGTGAGTCTCACTGCTTATGGGAGACTTTACCTCTCAGCATCCACTGCTGGCTTAGCATCTTTAGTTGGTTAATGTGGCAGTAATTAAGTAGCAGTCTGTTGTGATTATGCTTCCAGTGACGTTTTTGTGTTTACCTCAGATGTTAAGACTGGTGTCCTGTGGTTTACCTTATAAAGCTAGTTGAGGTTCGTAAAGCTGCATTAATAGCGATACCCTCTGATGCTTGCTGACTGCTGCTAGTGCATATGTCATTCTGTGAGGAAAGAATTGTCTTTATCTGTTGAGGTCTACTTCCTTATTCTGTAGCTCTTTGAGCTCAATCTGTTTAGATCAAGGTTCAGCTCCACCAGAACTAGCCTGCTCTCATCATGATGGAGTGGAACAGAACCGTCTACAGTCAGTGTGTGAAGGGAGTCATAGTCAATCTGCACATTTAAATAACTCTGAATAACTCAGTCTGATCAGTTTGTAAGCCCCATTAAGTGTGTGTGCCTGTGTGAACATCTGTATGCCTCGTGTGGTCACATGTACAGTACATATCTGTGTTGTCTGTGATTGAGCTGTGTTGTTGAGGCTTTAAGCGTGTGCTGTTTTATTTGTGTATGTGAATACCCAGTGATAAATACACTAGGCCTTGTAATGGGGGGAAGGAGGGGGTCGTGAGAGAGAAGGGGAGAGGAAAAATACGGGGGTGTTGATGGATATGGCTGCTTTTCTCTTGGTGACAGAGCCTGTTGCCATGGAGCTGGTCCTCCCATTGGTGGAGATCTAGTCCAATCGCTTAACAGCAGAGATTGTTTCATCATTGAGAAGTTTTTCCTCTCTTCCTGTCTCACTATCCACGCCTTTCCTCCATCTCTCTCTCTTTTCTTATTTCTCTCTTACACTCTTCTCCACTGCCCCCCACCTTGTCACAGTAAGAGAAGCTGATAAATTACATAAGGTTTATAATGAGTGCAGTAGCTGCCACCCAATTTAATTTTGACACAGTTATTCATTTTCTATCAGCAGCTCAAGTTGATCAGGCTGAGTCCTTAACAAATCTCCACACTGTACTTCAGAAGACAAGATAAAACCACATCATTTTTAATTATTTCACATAATCGTTTCTGACTGACCAGATGCTTTAAAAAGTGAGAGGTATCCATGTTTGATATACACAGGATTTTTTTTTTATTAGCAGCTGATTGTGAATTCCAAATTCCATATTTAAATATTAGTGTTTGTCCTTCACATTAGTAGTGTAGACATTTGATTGATGCTTTCTCACTTTTTTGTCAGTGAGGTCCACAATGCTGGGGAGTTTATTTCCTTGTCTTCAACATCACTGAAAGATTTTTGTGATTGTGACTCATTCTTTCTCTTCGGTTGTTTCCATGAAGTGTTTTCTTTTGCTGTGGTTGTTCACACGTTAGATTTGTTTCTGCCTCCACTTGTGAGAGCGCAGTTTGTCACAAGGTGTAATGCAGTCTTATTATTTGTTCATTCAACTGAGGGAGAAACGAGGTCTGTTTGGAATGAAGCTGTGGATCTTCTTTCTAAGCTAAATGGGGCACAATTGTCAAGCAAGACTAAGATCATGTATAAGGAAAGAAATGTTGTTTTTAACACTGCATGTAGAGCAAGTAGATGTGAATGAAAACTACAGCCAGTTACTGCCTTATGTTATCGTCCCTCAGTCCTTGATATTGAATTGATATTGAAGAAGATGCATTACATTAAGGAAAATATGGCAAAAAATGTCTCTGCATCTGATTACAGTTGATAATGAAGAGAAGTGTTTTGGAAAATATTTTTTAGATAGAGTAGAAGGAAGAATGTAATGTAAAGTTTCTTTAAGTTTTTTTTTTTTTTCACAATTCCGTTGATATATTATTAATGCGTGTAATTGGATTTCAATTCTTATTTACTTGTTTAATTTTGGCCAGCACTGAATTCCAAATTTCTCTCCCTCACATACATTCCAGCGGTCCTGTCTTTATCAATAATGCATGCAAGATGAGGATCCCCTCTCTCTCCACTGACATTCATTCATAATGCTGAAGGGAGACTGTTTTGCACTTTGTCTCCATTTACTTTCTCTTTGCATTTTCATTCTTTAGTGATTTGTACTCTTCACACACCTTTTGTAACTTCCCCAACTTTCAGCAGAGAACTATACATAGGTTATAACTGCATTTTTGAGCACAACAGAGGGAGACTTGGAGAGATCTACAGAAAGGTAGGTAGGTAGGTAGGTAACTAGGGAGGGAGCAGAGGGAAGGAGGGAGAGAATGAGTCATAGCTCGTCCCACAGGACTGAGTGGGCTGGCTGAGTGGAGGAGGATGGCGTCAGCAGCAGGCCTGACAATTTAAGAAGATGCATTAAAAGAGTAAGAAAAAGAGAATGAGAGAGACAGAAAGCTAACACTTAGTGGGTGGATAGAGAGAGAAATATTGATGGGAGGGGTTGACATAGAGGGGGCGTAAGGCAGGAAGGGGTATCCTCATAGCACTGAGAGAGCGACAGAGAGACGTAGATGGCAAAAGAGAAACCCTGTCTTCCGTTGCATTTGATCATTCATGTCCCCTTCATCTTTGTTGTGGGTCTCCTTGGCCTGTTTTGAGGATGTTTTTTTTCTCCCCTCTGTATTCTTTTTAATGTCATCACATCCACACATTTCCTCTCCTTTGTTTTTCTGAAGTCCTTTTAATTACCACTACTTTTATATAGCTCAGAAATGATATACAGTATTTTTGAGTACCAGTGAGTATCAATACTGTTTACTGTATCAGGTACAGATATTTTTGCAAATGTCCCTACCAGCCCCCTTTCCCCTCCCTATCTAAGATTGTGTAACTGACGCAAAGGGGAATCCTCTCTGACACAGAAACACTGGTATGCACACACTGCGAGCACTGCTGATATATAATATGTGCAGGGGCTGAGAAAAACTCTGCCATTACTACGCACACATCAGCCTCTTCTCAGTGAAGACATAACCTTGCTGCCTTTTGTGAAATGGGTTCTCTATGACGTCAAATGGGCGAGGTACACAGCTGAATAAAGAACAGATGAATTGGGTCGAGCTGCCTGTGTATGTCTCTCCCACTGCTGTCTGTGGGTTTGTACGTGCTTGCTCACTCTTGTTTGCAGCATTATGTACTTCCATTCACCTTCATCTTTCATTCAGCCTCTGCAGAGAAAATGGAGAGGCATGTCTGCTATGCATGCTTTTCCATTATTAAATCTGAAATAATGCGATGAATGAAATAAAGTAACGGTAGCAGTTTTCAGTCAGTGCCCACCCAAATTGTAGGCATACACAGTACTCAGCTCTGTTCACTTACACTCAGGCTGGATTCGCCTGTACATACTTAATTAAAATTTAAAAAAAAAATTAAAATTGTTATTTACTTTTTAAAATCTCTGTTAATTGATAAAATTAAAGTCGGTACATTTTTATTTCACAATAATATTTGAGAAAATGTACACTATTTAAAATCACAACTTGTTAAATTAATAGATTGTTGCTCTTTGGCATTGGTTTCTGTTAAACCATAGCCTCTGGTTACATGTGCATGAGGTCTGTCAATGAATCAGAATTTAGTTAATTGATAAATTAATAGGGTTATATATAGACATATTTTCTTCTTTTACAAGCTACCATGCTGTAGAATTCTTCTCATTTCTCTGGCTTGCCCACTGCCAACTCTTACTGAGACCTTGACCCAGCTTGACCTGGTGCATCTAAATTTGACAGTGAGCTCATACCCACATGAAATATTTAATCCTGCTAGCCTGCTGTCTGAAGTGGTCATATACGCTGATCAGCCAGAACATTAAATCCCTGACAGGAGAAGTGAATAACATTGATTATCTCACTACAGTGCCACCTGTGTAGGATATATTAGGTAGCAAGTGAATGTTTGAAGTTTTGGAAAGAAAATATACATAAGGATCGGAGCAAATTGTACAGTTTGCCTAATCTTGCCTAAATGGCTGGGTCAGAGCATCTCCAAAACAGCAGGTTTTGTGCAGTGGTCAGGTAGTCCAAGGAAGACTAGCTGGGTAACTGGTGACAGGGCCATTTGCACCCAAGGCTCATTGATATTTGTGGGAAGCATAGGGTAGCCTGTTTGATCCAATGCTACAGAAGAGCTATTGTAGCATGTGCTAAAAACCTTAATATAGATGTACAGGTGCAGTGCAGGAGTCAGAACACACAGTGCATTGCAGCCTGCTATATATGAAGATCTGTTTCTCACAGACTGAGACCTGATCTGATGGATCACTTTTCCTATACATCAGTGTGTTCTGTGGGGCATCCTTATGACTTCATGTAGATGTTCCTTTTTTATTAGACTATTTTTTGGTATTTTAACCTTTATTGGTGTGTAGTAGTATTGTGTAGCATGCCTTTATTGGCTGTCACGCCACTTTTACAGAATAGGAATAGACAGGAAGTAGAGACAGGCATCATGGGGAGACGGGGTGTGACATGCATCCCCAGCCGCACTCGACTGACGTTATGGTTACCTATCATGTGCACTAAACATGAGGCTACCACTGTGGTCCTTACTGGTTACTTTTACTTCTACCATGTACCTAACATAGATGAGGACCAAGTATACCCTATGCTTACTGATGCCAATGCAATTCCCGGTGGGATTCTCAGCTGGATAGTGCTCCCTGCCACAGTACAAGTTGTTCAGGAAAAGTTCCTGTTTTGTAGCATGACAGGTTCCAACACAATTTTATAGCTTGAATATACTGTGTGCTTGAACCCAAATACACGCACAGTATTGACTATACAGATATCTCTGTCTCTTTCACTCACTGGCCCACCCACTCACATGTACACACGCTATCTCACTCACTGCTCCCTTCCATTGCTGGGCTTTGGTGTGGTTATTTGATACAGTGGGCCAGTGTATGACCTGCGTGTTTCAGGGGGCCTGTGTAAGAATCAGCAAGGCCAGTAATGTGTGTAAATGTAAATGTGTGTATAAACCTGCTACTCCTACCAGTCAGTCAGAATTGAGACAGCCCTCTGGAATGGAGAAACGTATTCCATGAACAAAAATAAGTCCAGTTGCCCCTGAATAACCTTTTTTTTTTTTTTTTAGGTTTGTAAAGTGGCTCATGTCACACGTGTGGCCTTTGTGATAGCTTAGCTAATAGGTGTCTTGGATTTTATGAAACTTCCCAGAGAAATAAAATAAGTTGGAGTGTAACAAAAACTGCTCTGCCTGGGCCTCGTTTGCAACTCTGCATGTGACTGTGATCTGCCAATCTGTTTTCATGTGTGACACTGCCCTCTTAAAGGCACAGAGATGCTTGCACCAACATACTGGGAGGTTGCTGTTTTATTGAACATTGGATGGAAAATGACAAATGCAAACCACGGCCAAGATGAGGACAAAATTCGCCAATTTTCCAGGAACTTTCCAAGAATTATAATTTAATTGTAATTTTAAAAAATTACCATTAAATAACATTTACATTTTCCATCTTTCTATTACACTCACTGAAACGAATCTCAAAATAAATGCTGAGCGGAGAGCCGTTTCTGGGTTGCACTGCGGTTTATCAGTTCCAGCTCCTCTATTCCCTAAATTTTTGTGGAAACCGGCCTCATTGAAGCTTAGATGGCAAGCAAAGTCTACTTTGCACAACAGAATCTTTGTTGTTTATACTTTGTTTATATGTTGTTTAATATCATGTCTTTTAATATGATTAAAAAGGTGAAAGAGTCATTTTGAGTGCATATTTATTCATATAAATTAACAACACGTAAGATGATGGAAAAGCTTAAAAATTCCTATTGACCTAGAAAGTGCCTTTTCATTTTCTTTAGACTTCTACCATCGACTCTATTATTACTATTACTCTATTACTCTCGCCAATACCAACGAATGTTATCTTGGTGCAGAAAGGTTGAGAACCACTGGTATATAGGACTAAAGGTATATTTACATTGGTGAGAACAACTTGAAAATGCTCTTTTAGTTTGAACTGTCTTTGTAGGTTGGATAATTATGTTAAGAGGTAATTGTTTTAAGTTCAATAATTCTTAAAAGCTGTTCTTATTCTCTATGCTATTCTTATTTACTCAGAAATACTTGCTGGTCTGATTGTTTTTTTAAGGCAAGCATGATGTGGCATAACCTGTTTTGCTATGATGTAAGTGGTCAGAGTCCTGAGTGAATGAGCTGCCATGCTGTATACGTGCAGCCACATGTGATGGTGTTAACAGACAGTTAGCAGTACCATGTCAACATCTGGCCCACCGATACACTGACTGAACTGGGGCACAAGAGGCAGAGAGCAGTGCTCCTGCTGTTGTTATTGTAGTTGTTGAGTTTGCAATGTTATCATAGTACTGTGTTAACATTGTGTTGTTTAAAATGTAGGGAAATCTCCCCCTATGTGTTCAAATAATCTGTAATTTTGATCGATCTTGTTAGAACATGATTTATATTTGTGTTTTTAGATGTAATTGGTATTTATCTAATGAACCTCTCTCAGTTGTAATTTGACTTTCTACTACTTGATATCCCATGACTGACATCCCACAGTGTTTGTATAACAGGGTACCTGAACTTAATGAAGGGGAAACGGCAGATCCCGATCTGTCACTTTTTCTTTTTATCCTGCTCTGTTCATTCCACTGTGTTTCCATCTATCTGTCGGTGCATACTGTGCACACATATTTATTTTTAATATCATTCTTCTCTGTGCCCTTCTCACTGGTACTCGCTCAACACGAATGGTAGCAGTTGAGAGTGACGTTACCGTCTCCTTGGCAACCCTGTGGGCTCCTGTTGAGGGAAGAAGGGAGGAGTGTTGAGGAGATAGCTGAGGGAACATAAGAAAGGGATGGAAGGAGGAACAGGAATAGGTAAAGCTGTTTTATTCATAAGCACCGCTTTTTCTCTGATTCAGATTTTTTCCTGCAGACCCATACTGTCAGTATGTCTGCACAGTCTGCTCAGGCATTAAAATGACATTTAAAATGAATGATTCTTTGCTTTCTAATCCAAAACCATTCATTCCTTTTCTGCAAGAACACAGTGTATGTGCATGAGCAAGAAAGCAGGAGCTCATTTTGAAATCACTGAATCAGACATTTGTATCTTCCTACAGTAGATAGGGCTGCTGTATGTTAGGGTTGTATAAGCAGAGCGAGGCTGGGTCATGTGGGTGTCCTGGTCAATGATGTGGTGCAGTGCTGCTGATGACGCCTTTGCTGTTGCATGGTCTGGGTCTTCCCCTCACTGGGAATCCCTGCCTCGTTTGTACACTCTTATCTATGTTAAAGCACAGAATAAAACAGCAGGTTTATGCATGAATGATAGTCCTCCAGACTGAATGCATACATGTTGACAATCATGATGTGATTCATCTCACAATGCATGCACGCTTATGAGAGTTTAATTTATACTTTTTACCTTTTTTTCAACAAGCACACACAACTTATGCTGCTCAACTCTGTTATACCAGATGAAATTGTTTTGTTGCATTGTTTTTGTATTATTATTCTGTGTTTTCTGTCTATGAATGGGTATTATGCCTATGATGTCAAAGCACCAGAATTTCCCTCAAAGCTGTTTCTGTGGTTCTGTGTCATATGTTTCTTTACTGGTAAAATGAATTTGATGATGTAATTTAGGGGAAGTGAGAGCCGGGGTATTAGTCATGATAAGGATATGATTATTGTCGTTATTGCTGTAACTTTAACATTTTTATTGTCGATGATTATACAACCAAAGCCATCTGATGGAGGTTAAATGAAGAAAAACGTATAGCTATAGAATGTTTTATAGGGTTTAAAATGGAAAATCCAGTGTTCTGTTCAATGAAAGCTGACTCACTTCACTGTGTAATTCAGGAAAGTGATGGCTACCATCATTGTTCTAGTCTATTGCATTCTTAATTCAATTAACAGTTTACTTTATTACTCAGATGATGTATTTTTTGTCTAAACATAAAATTGGCAAGTTTGTCTGACAGATACCTCAAAAATGAGGAGTTAGATCAAACTATTGTTATTACCTTCTAGTAGGATGCTAGTAAAGAAATGTAACTGTTTGTTCCTGTACAGGACTTTATTTTTACTGTAGACCCACTCAATATCTCACATTTTGCTTATAAAGTTAAAAAAAAACAAAAAAAACACATTTCTAAAAACACATTTCTAAAAAGCATTTCCCAATCATAAGGAAAGCTGTCGAAGTGTATGTTAAGCATCAACGGTTAACAAAGAGTTTTGGCTATTTAAAAAGATTTAACCTGCATTGAGGTCCTTATTTGTTCATAATGCGTGTTGGTAGGCTCTGAGTTTTCCCTCTCCCTCATAGAATCAGCAGCAGCAGCAGCAGCAGCAGCGATGAGTCACTCAGTGTGTGAAACATGACGTCAACCGTGTCTTCCTCTTTTGCTTTTGGTGTTCAGGGCTCCTGACTGGAGGACAGACCATGCTACTACACTGAGCCAGAGGAAGAGAAACGAGGCCACAGAGGACTGCTGAGGTGGTGGCTGGCCTGTTGGTGTGCCCCTCCCCATTGTCTGACCGGCTAACTGCTGGCTCTTCAGTTCACCTGATCACTGTAAATATTACTGCCTTTTTTTCACATGGATGTTTATCATGTAATTTCATTATACTTGTGTACATGTGTCGGAGCACTTCACCCGTTTGGGGAAATTAAACTTCTAAATAGTTTTTATTTACAGAGGAATTTAATCTGTGTACTAACTGATAATATTATAACCAACACTTTTGGATTACGCTACAATTTCTTGGTATGTAAAAGAAAAGTAAAGGCTATACAACAGAATTTTTGAGTTTGCTTTTTTACTTTATATTTCCTTCTAGCCACCAGTCAGTTGTCAAACTGCATGAAGAAAAAGCTGTCTGGAGTGGATTGTAAACAGTTTAAATATTATGTTGGTGAATATTTGGCTGTGCTTATTCTATGTTACAACTAAAATGATGCTCCCTATAATATTAATCTTAATTTCTGACCAGCAGTGTAGTTACTGTATTTTACTGTATCAGATTAACTGTTTAGTTTAACAAACCAACAAGAGCAATCATTTTAACTTATTTATTTATTTTTTTGGAATTCTAATTTCTTGCAGCCCAACCAGAAGGCTAAGTCTTGCTATGGACTGCTCTTTGCACCCTGCTGCACCCCTGCCCAGTACACTACCTTAGTGGGTTACCCTCAACTTCCTGTGTGTGGTTCCCATCCAGATCCACTGTACTAAGTCCAGCACAGATTGGTACCACCTACAGGTAGATAGTATAATAGTATACGCTCTCACACATATGCTGAGTGTGTCCCTGTTTGTTGTTTGGTCAAATGTCACAGTCCTTTTGTGTTTAAAACTACTAGTGCTAAAAATGTTCCCTTCTTATCCTTCTTCTTTTCTCTCAGCCACTCCTGGGTTCTCCACCCAACCCCATCCCCAACTCCCACCCTCTCCCCTTCCCTAAGAAGATGTCAGTGAGCCTGACAACAGACATCCAGCAGGAGGGAGAGAGTGGGCCACTGCTTGAGCCCTGCAGTCGAGGCAAGACCTCCCCTCAACCACAGAGCACCAAGGAAGGGACTGGAGAGGGTCTGGAACCTGAGGATAGCTCTCCACAGGATGCACAAGTATGTACTGTATTATTATGTGTTTAAATTATGGGTTTGTTTAATAAATTGAATAAAACAAATTCGTATTAAATACTAATCATAATGTGGCTTTAGCCAAATCAATATTTGTTTTTAGCTGGTCTGTTAGAATGTGTCTCACCTACTGTCATCATATTTGAACTGTAATTACTGCCAAGGGCTTGTCAACAACAAAGTACAGAATTAAAGGCCTGAATAATTCTGTAAATGAGAGATTTCAGTTTTTGAAAACATATCAATTTGTCATCATAGAGCAAAAATTTTGCAGTTACTGTATACATGGTCAACGGTTCCATTCCTATACATTTGGTCACTCATGTTCAAATCTTTAAGTGCTAAACAAATAAATTTGTAAGCAGAACTAAAAGTCAATTTTACTAATAGAATCACAATCTGAATTACAATCTTTTTTCTAAATTTTGGAATGTATTATAGAGTATAACCTGGCTAGAAATACCCTGTGGACCAAGTCTTTTGTCTGGTCACCATAGCCATATAATAGGCTTTATCATTCTTTTGCAGAGAGAAGACATTATAGCAAAGCATGTTAATATGGATTTCAGTAGTGGCTACTGAGGGCATGAATTAATAACCACAAATTAGTATGATAAGGGCACAGTTATGCATTCAACCTTGAATCCAATATTGAAAATGCCTATTTAATCTGTTTACAGTATAAATAGTAAAAAATAAATATGTTGTATTTGTTTTCATTGTTATGTTTGTTAATAAAGCACAATCCCTGTTATTAATGCTATATTGTGGTACTGTGAAGATTTTAAGCAGGTGTAGGGTGACTTAAACTGAAAAGAATGACCCAAACTGTATGATTAATCTGAAATGAGAAATTGTGGACACTTCAAGAGCTGTGATGATCCAACAAATTGTACAACTATCAAAGTCTACTGAAAATCTTCTATGAAAATTATTTGTTCATATTGCTTTTGTAGTTAATGTGCACCTTATTTTAAACCTTAATAATATTACAAGTGTTCTTTTGCAGAAACGGGCTCCTAATCACAGCCATGGCAGGAAAAGGGCCAAGGTAAGTAATTGGTAACCAGTTTTCTTTCTTTGTACAATATCCAGTTAAGTTTAGTTTGCTAAATAAATAAACCAGAATACCAGCATTCACTGTTTTTGGGTTTGCATTGGTTCACAACATGGCTTTGTAGTTGAGGAGTCCAGGTGCTGAACTAACTTGCCTGTAGGGATGTAACTGTATCTGCCTGCCTGCAGCCCAGACCTTTCACCAATTGAAAATATTTCATGCAATTTGAAACACAAAATTCAAAAAAGGAGACCCAGCAGTTAGAATCCTGTATCAGGCAAGAATGGGACAACGTTTCTCTCACAAAACTTCAACAACTGGTCACCTCAGTTCCCAGACATTTACAGACGGTTGTTAAAAGTAGAGGGTATGCAACACGGTTGTAAACATGGCCCTGTCATGTTTTTGAGACATTTTTCTGCCATTTTCAAAATTAGTGTTTAGTCCTGCGTGCATATTTGGAGATGTCAGTACATCATTTAGTCATAGTCTGACACGAAAGTTCATACCTGTCACTGTTTGTTTTTAAAATTACTTTCCACTATAAGGATTTGACCAGATAGCTATTATCACAGTGATAAATGTTTTGAAGTTGGATCACCCTGCTTTTGTTGCCTCTTGGTTTTAGTACATAATCTGCAAAGGGACCATAACCAGCTATGTTGTGTTGAAGCGCTCTGTGATCCCCTTGTCTCAGTTCCTCCTTTCCTCAGAGAACTTCATTATCAGTCATAATTCAGGGCTTTATGTAAGCTTTACACTTTTGCAAGGGATATAGAAACATGTAGTTCGTGTCTTGTGAAAATACAAAATAACAGCAAAACATCAAGAGTAGTAGATAAGATTATTTTATCAAAACATCAGTGTTGTACACGTAGCTACACCTCGTTCAGTGTGGCCAGGATAGGCAGCAACACAAAGTTTCAAAAAGACAACAAACAAATAATACATACAAATATATTACACAAGTACTCAGTATAGATAATGAAATCCTGATCAAATTTGCAATAAAGGAAAAGCACATATACAACTGTAAAATAAACTAAACTTGTACAAGATAAGTTTAGAACATAATTAGAACAACAACGTAAGACCCCTTAGTCAAATCCTCACACTGGCAGAGAGATGATAGTGTGCAGAGATCCTGCAATAAGACTTTAGATTTGTGCCAGTAAACCAGGGACTGTAATTTTAGCTCATTTCAAAGAAGGTTCCATGGATGTGGAGCCACATATGTGAAAACTTTTTTTTTTTTTAAATCAAATTCAGCAAAAAACGCATTACACATTTTGATTTTTCCTTTGCATGTACATACACAAAATGTGTGTAAAAAATTATAATACAAAAAAATAGTACAGGAAAAATCTGAATGAACAACTGGTAGTTGCACAATTTGTTTTAAATTGTCTGAGACACTTGTGTTTTATCCTTATTTTTTCACTTCATAGTATTGGCAGATTTTCTGAACTGTTTTTTAAACTATTATTACTACTGTTATTAAACAGTTTTAATTCACATTCCCAAATAAAAACAGAAACCAGTCAGCTTTACGGATAATGCACGTGTGACTCTTTTTCAGTCTAATGCCAAACTGAAGCTGGTACGGAGTCTGGCAGTGTGTGAGGAGTCTTGTGGTCCGTTCTCCAACGATGGACCTCCAGAATCGGTACACTTTTCGTCACTATCCTTAACCAATAATTCCTAGCATTAGTCTGTACCCTGCAGTAAGCATAGCTTGCAGTTTATGTAGCATTAATAATACTTCACAGACAAAGCTAAATTGGACTTGAAATTTCCACCATTCTTTGTCATTGCAATGGATTGTGATTTTTCAGGATATCATTCAGCTTCACATTAGCTGTCCGTCAGACAAGGAGGAGGAGAAGTCCTCAAAGGACGAGTATGAAAATGAAGAGAAGGAGAAAAAGGACAAGACTCCACGAAAGATGCTGTCACGTGGTAAGATGCAAATTAGTTGTAGTCCAAACCTGTTCAGTTTTGGTGTAGGTAGGCAGTTTGTCTTACATGAGACAAGATTTAAATCTTTATCACATGCGATAGTGACCTTTTAAAATTTCCTTCAAAACAACAGTGAATGCTAAGTAAGTCTCCATTAAAATATTAAACACATATACATTTTGAAAAACTTTTGTCGTTACTGTTACATGTAAATAATGATGTCAGCTGTTTTATTATTACCCACAGTGGTATGATGTCAACCTAATTTCTCTGGAAGATAAGGAGATCCCTCCATCATTTGTAATTACTTGCGTCATCCTCTCTGCAGAGCCCCTCAGGTGTCATTAGCCTCTGAGACCAATACATATGAAATGGCTAGTCCAACTGCCCAGTGTAGTGGAAAGTAATGGAAACAGATCCCCTGAAGAGTGGTGTGTGTGTGCGTGCGTGTGTGTGTCTGTCTGTCTGACAGCATAGAACAGCTAACTGGTGTCTTATGCAATCTGCCTCTTATGCTTAACCCCCTGAACCAATGGGGATGATGTTGCTGAAATGTTGGGGAGCTGTTTTAGCATTTTCCTCTCTCTCCCTCTCAGACTCCAGTCAGGAATACACTGACTCCACAGGCATAGATGTTCACGAGTTTCTGGTCAACACACTGAAAAACAATCCCAGGTATGACATTGCAGTCAAAGACTAACTGAAATGCATTATTGTAATAACAAAAATACAACATAAAATATACAAAAAGATAAAAATTAACTATATTTATATTCACTTATAAGCGTCTGAATTGTACATTTTAGTACTGAGTTTTCTATTATTGTCCATATAAATCTGTTTTATTAAGTTGCTTAGGTATACTGTGTGCTTTTGTTTCAACAAAAATCACCTCTTAATGTCAGTTTTTTTTTCATTATTATTTACAGGAAAATGTTCTGCAGTCTAGTAATATTTTAGTTGCATTAATTGCATATGTACAAATTAGAAAAACAATACAATGGTCAAAAGAAGCAATATGCAATGCACAGTGATCACAAATTCATTTTCAATAGGTGTCAAACAGTATTTTGGTCTGACGGTCAGACCATACTAATGGCAGTGATACAACAATTATTGGATTTATTTACTGTATTACTGTTTATAATACCTTTGATCGTTGGTTGGTATGCTTATAACATTCCAGCCACTGACCTACTCCACCCTCTGATCTATCTCCCTCTCTCGGATTCCCCCTCAGGGATCGAATGATGCTGCTCAAACTAGAACAAGATATCCTGGAGTTCATTAACGATGACAAGTAAGCCATATTCTTTATAACCACTCCCTTGTATTTAAATTTAGCCTCCATGTTCATTTCTTTTTATTTATAAACTGACAGGGTAATGAGCTAAATATGGCAAGTTGTAGTTCTCATTAAAGGACAAGTTTAGTATTTTAGGGTCTGGAACTTAGTGCTCCGTCCTAATGAGAATCAAATCTGAATAGTGTTATTACAGTGTAGAGGTTCATTTGAAATCCGTCTGAAAGTAGTAAATCATCTTGCATATAGTGGAACCAAATTAAATTGTCCCCCAGACATCCTGCTTGTGAAACACCCCAGACCTGGATAAAAACAACTCAAAGCAACATATCAGAAGGTATTTCAGAAGTTACACAAATTAGATAATCAGACTAACTTTTCTATATCTAAACTACAGTTTTGTTTAATAGCCTGGTGATACATTTAAGTGTTTGCAGAATGCCTTGAAATACCATTCCTTTTGTCATTTGTACATACATACAGTATGTACAAAAACGCCCGTCTTCTAAAGTTATTTTAAAGGCTTAAATGAATTTGTGAGTACACATGAACTACAACTAACAATGTTGTGTTTTGTGTCCTTTGCAGTAACCAGTATAAGAAGTTTCCTCAGATGACTTCTTATCACCGCATGCTGCTGCATCGTGTGGCTGCTTACTTTGGCATGGACCACAATGTGGATCAGACAGGCAAGGCTGTCATCATCAACAAGACGGGGAACACGCGCATGTGAGTGTAATTCCAGTCTCTGATCAAAACTATAGCAGCTACACTGTAGAAATTAGAGGAGGCTCTGATCTAGCGTTACATTTATTACATAAACTTTATAGATGTATGAAAATGTCTTGAAATTACTATAGGCCTACAATAAAAACAGTTAAAGTTTATTCTGACATTTCTGACACAAGTCCAGGTGTAAGGATTGCAGTCATAGGAATGTGGGCTATGTTAGAGGCAATTATATGGGTGAATGAAATTAGGAAGGCTATATCAATAATGTAAACAACTTCAAGGGAACACGCAATAACAAACCCTTAAGCCGGGGGTTTCTGTGACAACTCAAGAAATACAGCACAAAGGTAACAGAAGAATTCCACAGAAATAAACTGTGTTCCAGCAGGATAAAGAACAATTTAAGCCAAAATTTCACAAAAGCAGCAATATGTGATGCAACAGAAACTTGTTTCTGCTGAAAGGTGACAGGGCATTAATTGACCTGAGTGATAAAACCAGCTTAGGCCCCTTGAGTAAATGATTCAATGAACCCAACACCTGAATTAATAGCAAAAACACGGTGTACTTTACACATTCTGTATGCTTTACTTAGATAAAGAAAAGTGTTAGCAACCAGTATGCTTTGAAGTGTCACTGGTAATTTCATATTGTTTAAAATCCTTTTGGTACTTTATTTTAAGAAAAATAAAATACTTTTCTTGGCTTACAACTTAAAAGTTTGTCAAGAGACAATAGAATGTACATGTGTTCATGTGTTGATATTAACTTTACTTTACAACTTTACAGACCAGAGCAAAGGTTCTCTGAACACATAAAGGATGAACGTAACATGGATTTCCAGAAGAAATTCATCCTTAAGAGAGATGATGCCAGCATGGACAAGGATGATAATCAGGTAGGTTACAATTAAATGTCATATTCATTATCAATATCCATTTCTTTCATTGTTCCCCAGGGCTGCAACTAATCATTATTTAAATAATCAATTAATTTGTTGATTGATAGTTATTGTTTTAAAAAGGAAATGAAAAAATGTGTTTTAGCATTTTACTGTAAAGTTTCCTTAATGTAAGCCTTTGCTTTGATACTTAACCTGTTTAACCGAACAAAAATTAAATGTAAATGAGGATTCATGGTCCAAAGCTTTCTTCTTCCCCTCATACTGACATGTCTTTGAGCTTATGTGTCACAAACAACCTTGACTGTAGGCTTGTCTTATTAATCTTTCTCAGTAATCTTTCACAATGACTTTAAATGCAACAATGTAAGCTGTAAGATTGTTTAAGAGATAAGAATCTCTTGAACCCATAGTTGTTGCTCTACCAGAAGTAGAGGGATGCCATATTTCTTTATTAATCTTTCCAGATTAGATGAATGGAAGCAAGGTGTGCTTTTGGTGGACTAACTAAACTGAGAATCAAACTCATACTGCAGTAACTCTAAGTTGTTTGAAGTAAAGGAGTAACTTATCAGAGGCGTCTTAATAGATATTTCAATGTTGTATGCAGGGTTTAAAGTGTGTTTACTGTACAGTATTGTAGTTATATAGTTGGTAGCTGGGTGTGAAACAGCATCCATTCCAAATGAGATGAATTTACCACTTGTGAAGAGATTTAGCTTTAAGGCCTGAGTGGTACCAGTAACAGAGGAGGCTAAATCCCCACTTCAGATGTTTATGTTGTGTTCAGGTTCAGTGTTGCGATATTTATATTATGCTGATTTGACATCTTGTGTTTCCTGTACGCATGTTTTTGCTTGTGTTTACATTGCTGTTGATAAAGGTTAGAAGTGAAGATTAGTATACCACCACTGCAGTGTTTTCCATTTGTTTCTAAAGTAACTTAATAACTTGCTTGTACAGACATGCAGCAGTAGCTTCTTAGGTTTTCAAGTGTTGAAACCCATATTTTCAACCACAGATGTTTGATCATCATAATAAGGAATAATAAAGCTAAGCATGTTATTATTGTTTTCAAAAATGGCTGCTTGACTCAGATACTTATTGTTAAGGCCCAATACTTGTACAGATTTGTTCTATTTCTTTTTATGATTCTGCAAGTTTTCTATCACATTTGTGGTGCCAAACCATTCAAAGCTGATTCTGCCCTTCAAAATACATAGTCTCCGCTCTGCTGCCAGTGTTTTGATGGCAGACAGCTGCTCTGCATGTTGCTAAGTATGTTTACAGCAGGTTACACAGTGTGTTGGTCTAGAAGTAATTACATAACATTCACATGGTGTAAAGTACATGGTGTATTTGTCAGTTGGATATGTTACATTAAAACTTACACTTACTTAATTTCTTCCCCAATATAATTATTTTCCCAAATGGCAGATCCGTGTGCCGCTGCAGGACGGGCGGCGTAGCAAGTCTATTGAAGAGAGAGAGGAGGAGTATCAACGGGTACGAGACCGGATCTTTGCCCGAGAAGTAAGTATTGAACCTGTGACAGGGTAACAAATACTGGCAAACACAAATTAAATCGGAAAGCATTTCTTCTGTTAGCTTCAAACTTTTTTGTCTTTTTTAATATGTCTAGATTAGGAAATAATAAAATCTATTTAATGACATATTTTATTATAAATACCTCAGTTTGTCAAACATGTTGATCATAAGTACTCCTGGGTGAATGATGCATTTCATAATGTGCAGGTGTCCTTTTTTCTACAGTCCTCTCAAAATGGATACATCAATGATAACAGGTAAGATAATGCATCCTGCTGGAGACTCTGTCTATTCTACTTTTCCCCTTAAAGTTACTGTGTGCTTGTTAGGTTTCAGTAATGAGAGGTAGGGGAATATAGACATACAGTATAAACATAGCAAAATAATAGATTTATTCATATCTGTACAAATCTGACTTTGTTCTTTTACAAAGATCTCTCAACATATAACATGCTGGTCAAGCAGGACTAAAAAAAGTGTTTTATTCATATCTAGGCAAATGATCTATATGAAAGGTTTGTTTACACTGAATTTGACTATGAGGGACTCACTGTCTTTGAGAAAGATTTGTAAATAGTGGAACAGATTATTCTAGAAATGTTAGTTCACACAGCAGTTAGAGTCAGCCTCCGTCCCCAGGCTCCCTGGCCACAGAGCCTGAAAGATTAAGACATAAATGCTGTGAGAGAAAGAGGAAGCGTGGGCTTTTCAACAGTCAGTTTCTGCTTTGTGTGCATTTTTTTTTCTTCTCAGGGGTAAAAGTTCTACAATACTGTGCCTACCTCTGCCTCCCACTCTTCCTTATCTCATCCTTCCCCAAACCCTCTCCTATTCTCAAATCCACTTCTGTAACCCTAGTACTTTCTCCTAATATTAACCCCAACAGACTTTCCACTGAGGGCTACTGTTCTAGCTCTCAAAAGAGGAGGCAGATCTTTAGGTATTCGGGTGCTGCTGACTTTGACTTGTGTGTTGCCATGCCCATTTTTGAAAGTGGTTTGGTGATGATAGTGGTGACTTGTGGTGGTTTTTATATCTTTGCTTGGCATAGTCGGCTGATTGATAGCTATTCCAGCACTGCACCGTGGGGCTTCCAATGGCCCATGCATGGCTGCTTTGTTGTTTCACTGGAGACTGATTGACCAACTTACCCTTTCACCCATCCACTGTCAACTACATATTTATAAAAACTTACTGCATTGCTTCCACAGTAACTTGTTTGTTTTGTGGTTGACTTAGTCTTGTAGTTTTTGTTAACATGTCACCCGTTGCATAGTAACACGTAAAAATGAAAAAGCTGTACATGCAGTGCTGCTGACAGAAAGAAAGAGACTGAAGAAAAGGCAGTGTTACAGTATGTTTGACATTACTTATGATTAAGTAATGTCAATCTTATGATTGTTGTGACAGTCTTATGATTATTTACTTGATTAATTTATAAATTATTTGATCTCTGAAGTATCAGATAAGTGTGCGAAAACCCCACAATTTCCCGGAGCCATTGTTGATGTATTTACGTAGCTTTATTTTTTTTGTATAAGCAAAAAAAGAAAATCAAAATATATACCAAAATATTCAGTTGGAGATTAGTAAAAAACAGAGTAAGTGAATGTTTGGCATCATTTCTTTTAACATTACTTCAATAACAGTGCATAACAATTGCAAAATATTTTTTGATGTACAGTACAGCTCTGAAATGCAACAAATATATACTTTTAATTTTTCATTTTGATTATATCAAAGTATGCAGCAAATACTGCTGTTGGTAAACATTTATGTGTACATCATGTATTTTAGAGGAGTAGTACACAGTGATAGATAGCTTCTTGCTTCTCCTGTTTGTGCATGTGATAGGGAATGCTGTCGTGAGGAGAGAGTGGAGATGAAACATCATGTGATCAACAGTAGAATCCCTCCTCCTCTTCTTTCTCTCGCTTGCTCTGCTCTCATCTTTGTCTGCAGAGCGAAGCGCACAAGTATGCGCCTGCCTGTACAGAGAATGGCAGAGCACCCACCCTTCCTTAAAATAGGCTTTGCAGAGAGAGGACTCAAAATAGATCCATTAATTACAGTCTCTCTGAAATATTTATCAGCCACAGCCACCTTCAAACACTACTCACTATCACTAGGGTTTTACAGCCATTACCACATCTCTGTTCTTGTCATTGAGATTCCCACAATCAGCCTTATATGTTTTATATCTCTACACGGATAGACTCTGTTCATAGCCCTCTTTCAGTTCTAAGAGGATGAAAAGACACAAGTTTTTACAGCTGACTCGGCTTGGTTTCTCCAGAGTGCTGGTTACGCTTACAGAATGATCATTGGTTTCCTTGGCAGCTGCCCTTATCCAGGGTGACAGCATCAAAACACAATGAGTGCATACAACTGTACAGTTTAAAGACTCATAGTGTTGAACCAGTGTTAGCAAGTGGTTATTTTGTTCATAGTATGTGTGAGTCTAAGTGTTGATGTACATCTGCTCTTAATGTTTGAGTGTTAATGTACATGGTATTAACAGGTGTATATGTGTCTTGTTTCTGTATCTTTTTTTGTCTGTAGTACAACATTTTACGTTTCCATGTTTTAAGTGCATGTGTTACTGTCTATCTCTAAACAAATGTACACTTATTTATTTATGCAAATAGTTCTTTATGTGTAAGTTGACTCTAGTCTGGGATGGATTGTGTTGATTTAGTGGCAGTTTGTCTCATCCATTGTCTCCATAGTATCCTCTTTCATCCTAGTGTTTGTCTGGAGCATCTTTCTCTCTGCATGTGTGTTTTCGTGTGTGTGTGTGTGTGTGTGTGTGTGTGTGTGTGTG
>JAUBNQ010000023.1:17536916-17554130 GCA_032353495.1 Ctenopoma kingsleyae
CCTCACTTCAGCAGAAGTTAGTTTACTGATGTAGCTGTCCAGCCATTCCTGTCCACACACAGTTCTGGTGCATGCAGTGTCTATTATCGCAGTACCAAAACACTCTGTCATGAATATCTCTGCTTCAGTAGGGGACTCTTTTGTGTACAAAGTAATGTTGCACTCTTCTACGTCACTTGTTTTTTTATCGTCGGTAAGTTTGACGTGCTCACCTCTGTGTGGACAATCCTTGGCCCAGTGGAACGTGCTTTGACAAACAGCACACTTAGATCTGCGGCCATACCTGTCAAGGGGGTTAGAACCAGGCAGCGGTGACTTCTGCTTCTCGTTTTGAGGCCATGACTTACGCATCTGTCGCTTTTGCTCTGTTAAATACGCCGTGTCTTGGTTAATTCCCAAGGTGGAAGCGGACTTCCCTCCAAATACCCTTTTTAGTGCGGACTTCATCGACGCAAAAGTTAAATCTGCACACGCAGTCAGGGCCAACTGTCGATCCTTCTCATCCAAGCAGGCAGTATCTAAAAGTTTGAAGGCTAAAACGGCATCAGGAAGCTCCATTTTGTACTTTCGCATTCGCAGGTATCTCTGCTCAAAGTCGATGATGTAGTCTGCCATCGATACGTTAATGTCTCTCGTAATTCGGTCAAAGTTTGTGTAAGCTTCGTAAGTTCGGTCCTTTTCTTCTTTAAGAAACAAATCATCAAGCTTAACAAATAATGTGTCCATACCAGTGTCCTTATTCAAATCATCTACCGGTACTTCCATCGCAACTTCCCTTGCTCTTCCCGACAGAGCCAGGGCGACAGCGAGTGCTTGCTTGCTTTTCTCCAGTTCTGTGACCCGGGTCCAGACGACGACTTCATTTTTCCAGCTCTCATAAGGTTTACCGTCCTCAAAGGGTGGTGGGACTCTGTAGTTACTAACCATCCTCTGCTACCAATGTTAAACAAAAAGAACTCTGTCTTAATTGCACAGCAACTTTATTCCAGAACCGCCATGTTCCACTCCAGAACCGCGCGCTCTCCCAACAAAACATCCGGTCCTTTCACAATAAAAGTATACTCTTAACTGGATGTATATTGTATACATAATATTGATTATTGAACACAATATATAAAGCACTATGCCATCTTTGTATCCAGAACTTAACAACCAGGGCTTGTTGTTGGGGAAGCAGTGAATAGTTTTTGTGGGTACATGGGTGTCTACACAGAAATTGATGTAATCTGTGATGCAGTGTGTCAGTCCATCAATGTCATCACCATGAGGCTCACAGAGAGTCTTGCAGTCTGTTTCTTCTCCCCCCTAGTGGGACAGTTCACATACTGGGTAAATGTGGGAAGTGTTTTATTGAGGTTGGCATGATTAAACTCCCCAGAGACAATAAAGAGGGCGTCAGGGTGTCTGGTCTGCAGAGTGGAGGTGACAGTCTGTATGACGTCACACGCAACAGCAGCGTTAGCAGATGGAGGAATGTAGACGGCGATTAATATGGCATGAGACAACTCTCTGGGCAGATAATATGGACGCAGACCCACAGCCAACAGTTCAGTATCAGGGCTACAGACACACTCCCTCACAGAAAAGGGGCCCCCTCCTTTCCTCTTACCGCTCTCCTTCCTCCTCCTGTCCACCCGCACAGTGCTGAAACCGTCTATGTTCACGCTGGAGTCTGGAATTCCTTCGTGAAGCCACGTTTCACTGAGACAGAAGAGACTACTCTCTGTAAAGATGTTCTCCATCTTTACCGGAGCTGTCAGTTTGTCCATCTTATTGTCCAGTGATCTCACGTTGCCCATAATCAGAGATGGGAGATGCGGCTTAAATCTTCTCACCTTCTCCCTGCGCATCTCTCGTCTCCATTCTTTATTTCCTCCTCGCTGTTTTCTGCCGCCTCTGCATCCCCTCGCTCTCCTCCTCCTTATTTTATCAGGGATGTTTAAAGTTCCTCCCAAAGTTAGATTGGTAATGTCGCTGTATTTGGAAAATACTTCAGGGTTTTGGGGAGTGTTGTCAGATGACTATCAGACTTTGAAAATGGTGGCCATGTATTAACCTTTTTTTTTGGGTTTACTGTCTCTGTGAAGTTGATGAAAACATAAACCGCGGCTTCAGGTCCATAATGCTGTCAATTCCAACTGTTTCAGTGTTTCTGAAATGCACTTCAGGACGTCGTGAGGGCCAGAAATGTTTAAACTTTTGAGTTTTGCAACATAGAGTTTAGCGTATTTGGAATTAAAGTGAAGTGAATTAAAACTCTGGCAGCTTGGAATTCATACTAGAGCTGTCTGTTTTCAATGAAGATCTGCCTACCTGGCGGTAAAAACAGAAATGGTCACGTGACGTCTGTAGCTCTATATAGTCTGTTTTGACATGTTTGATGGCAGCTATATCTTATGTAGTTTTCCTTTGAGTAGTAATAATTACAATTCATTTGGTTTTATTACCTATGTATAATATTGAAATCATTATCTATCTGTTCATTAACGTTTCCTCTGTCCTAACCCACATCTTTCCGATGTCTTCATGTCTGTTTATTCTCTTCTTTCCATCTGCTTCTGACCCCTTTCCTCTTATTGGCTTGCTCCATTCTTTCTGTGCTCTGCCTCTTTATTCTCCTTCTGTTTGGTGGTGTGTTTAGCCGGTGGCATCTCTGCAGCCCTCTCAGCCTGTCTCTTACTCCAGCCCTTCCTGCCCCCAGGTTCTCCTGCCAGTTTCTCCTCCCCAGCAGTACACAATGGTACTGACACCTCTCATAGCTTCCTCTGTTAATTTTACACCAGTTAAAGACTGCATTACTGACACTCACATTTTCACACTGCTGTAATCTACTAAAACCTACTGCACTCTGTTGTCCTGCTGTCATTCACATTAGTTAGGTTTTTAACTCAAATCATGGAAAACTACAGCATGTTTGAATCAGACAAGTATTAGCTTTTCTTTCTCAGGCTGCATATAGTTGGTCTTGCCTGAAAAAGAAAGTCATTCTTGTTTGTTGGCGTGTACTGTTTGTCATGAAGCACATTTGTGTTCTGAAGTTTTAAAATCTGTATATGAGACAAAAAAACTGTGCCCAGACTTAATTGAGAAATGAATATATAATTATTTTTAGTTGACTAATTTACTTCTCATATTAATCCATAAAATTGTGGAGACTGCAGTGCTCTTATACTAATAAATAGAGCAAGCAGCATCTGCCTTGTAAGCAGTATTTGTATAGTGTCAAACCTTGCAAGAACTTTTTGACATTTCGGGAAATATATTATCTGTCAAATCCAGAGTCAGATGTGTAGATCCAACAACTGCAGGAATCTTACTCTGTTGCCAATGTAGCATTTTGGCTTTTATACCTTATACTACATCTCCTTTATTCACATGACATACTGATGTAGATGTACCAGCCACAAACCCAGATCCACAAATAAACTCATTTACATTCCTCCCAGGGAGAGGAGCTGGCACCCCAGTTCAGTCAGATGACGCTGAGTCGGCAGGGCTCCAGTGAGAACCCTGAGCCTCCTCCTATGTATCCAGCTCCTCCCACAGTGCTATCCCAGCATCCCCCTCCTCAGACTGGCTACATCATGGCTACAGCGGGTCAGCCTATGCCCCCTCCATCTGGCTACCAGCCTGCCACTGGACACCCTCATCCTCCACCTCCACCCCCTCCGCCATCCCAGCCTGTCATGCAAGCTCCACCACCTCCACAAGGCTACATGCAGCCCGCTCCACCTCAACAGGTATGCTATTCTCCATAAGTTGTGATATAACTACAGTCACTGACAATTAAAGTATTTGTAAGTGGTATTTTGACATTACACACATTCAGGTTTCTTTTCTGCCAAGCGTTATGTATGTTTCATAAGCCTAAGAAATTAGTTAGAGCATTAAATATTCACTGTAGCATACATACATAACGTGCAGCTTGCCCAGGAGAGATCCAAGGAAAGAAATAACACTGATTTTCACTGTAGTTAAAATGTTGGCAAGTGACAAAGTAGTGTTAATGTAAAGATTTGTCGATAAAAAGTCAGGGTACACAGTTTGACAATCATTGCACCTTGTTAGCATACATATACTTTCATGCAACATTAAATGAGTGATATGACCTGAGATACATTTCTGAGCTAAACTGATGAGTTATGTTTTCTTTTGCTATTTGTTTTATAAAATAAGTACCAGACACTGTTAAACAACATTTAATTTCACTTTCCTGCTAAGGCACAGGTACACCAATCACCTGAGGCAACAAAGCTACCAAACAATGTGTCATCACAACCTGTTCTCTTGTAAACCAAGTGTTAGTGAATGACTAAAATAAAATCCTATACATCTTCACCTAAACACAAGCCAATTAGCAATGCAACACTGTAGGTGTCTTTTCATTCCTCTTGATCTCCTCTCTTTCTCTCCTCTCCAAAAACTTTTTTGATGTAATTTGTAAGTGATTTCCTAGTAATTTATAAAAACATTTCCTGGAAAGAAGCAAACAATTATGTTGCAGTTACAGTATGAGCAGGAATTTCCTTTAATTAAATCACCAATTTAAACCCAAGCAAAGCTTGCCTGGAAACAAATGCACTGTCTAAAAGAATAGTTTACACCAGCTTTGAAACATTCAGACATTAACTTTTTAAACTTAAAGATATGGAGGTCACATGTCAGGGGTTCACCTCGTGCACTTGTGCTCAGAGCTCTGAACATCACCTTTGCAAGCTTGGTCTCGATCAGTTAACTGGCCTGTGCTATGTTTATGATTGTAGAGGCAGTGACAGTAATGAGTTATCTCATACTGAGCTGATGCTCTTCCTCCCATCCTTCAGACCTTTGCGTGAATCCATAAAGTAGTTATTATAATTCATTTGAGGAAAGAGATCTAAATTGCTATGATCATTAAATGCCCTGTGGAAAGCATTAGGCCATGTTTAGTAGAGCTTTTTAATGGATGAAGTCACAGTTTTTAACTTGTAGCTGCCTAATAGACCTACTGCAATCTGTTGCATGCAGCTTTTTTACAGTAGCCACTAATTGTAGTGCTTTTGATTTGTTTATTCACATGACATGACAAAATAAATGGACTTTGACATTTCCCTGTATTTTCAAAGTTTTTTTTGAATAATTTATTCCAACTTATCCACATTGTCTCTGTTCTGTCTTTTTATAGCTTTTATTATGTGGTTTTATTTTGTTGTTGCTAGCTCTGACCTATATAGACAGTGCCTTTTCATGCCTTTTATTACCCTACAAACCTTCCTCTATTATTCCCACTCTTGGATCTCCATACATGTATAAACAGTATTGGCTGGGAAAGGAAGCTGCACCATGTTGTTCTATGTGTGGGTGGTCGACAGTGTAAAAGGAGTGCAAATATTGACACCACTGCAGCCTCTAGATGGACTGAATGTTGTCGTGTATGCAGATGAAGGTGGAGGCAGAATGTATCGATCCTCCTAACGTTAGACTTTTTTTTGTTTGTCCATTTGATGTCGCCTTTGGAAATTCTGTGTGCTACATTTAGTCTGGTTGTATAAGACACATTGTACCACACATTTCATAACATTTCAACATGCACCTGTGTACAGTAACTGCGGTGAACCTTCTCCCTCTTATAATAATGCATCTTATAATAATGTTAGCAGTGGATCACATTGTTTGTTTGGGGAACGGGTTACTCAGTGATTAACCCTCAGGTAATAGTAACCTAACTCTATATCTCTCCTCAGTGGTGAGGAGTGTTTTAGCACATTTTAGCTAATTATCCAATATATAGCTGCTTCGATATGGTCTCATATTCTTTAACTATGTCATTTTGCTTGTTGTTGTTTTCAGCAATAAAGTGCTACACATATGCCAAACAGCAGACCAACAATCTTAATAACTGCCTGATGAACACTTAATTGCTTAAGAGCCAAATATTTGCCACATGTTCGAGGAGTCTAACTACCCTAGGGTAGTAGTAGTATGCTATATTGTACTCTATTGTACAGGCAATGCCAATAACGTATGGGAGACATGGTCTCCAGTATAGTGTTTCTTGTGTGTGTGTGTGTGGTAAAGGTTGAAGACAACTAATCTAAGTCAGAGTGATTTATGAACACTTATATTCTTTTCCTGTTGGTGTGTGTTTCATACTTACTAAAGTGTTTTTTCTTTATTGTTTTATCTCAGATACAGGTGTCATATTACTCTCCTGGTCAGTATCCCAGCTCAGGCCAGCAGTACCGTGTGCCCCAACCCATATCCCACCAGGTGTCTTATCCTGCTCAGCGCACACAACCCATGCCTCAGCCCACCCAGCAGTCAGGTCAGTACATTCAGTTATACTCCACTGTAATACGTATATATTCTACTTCAGGTCTGTATGCAGTATATTAATGGAGATATACGGTACAGACATATAGTTTCAGTATTTCCTGTTTTTGTTTTTTAAAGTATCTTTGTGTTCACTGTTTTTCTGACACTGAATTTTGATATTTAGGTGTCTGCATAAAATGTTATCATATTATTTATGACATGAAATTAGAAGGTAACTTTTTAAATCCAAAATGCATCCAGTACCAGTAAGTACACAGGTACAGTCATTTTATAACTGTATTATGTTTTCCCTCAGCAAAAAGTGGCAAGTCATAGTCAGTTTCAAGTCTACCAGGTGAAAGGTTGATTTTTAAGCAACCTTGGATGGGCATTGTTTTGCCAAGTCAAATATGCTGAAACTAAAATAGATTGCATTTCTCTTTTCATGGAAAAAAACAGCTTTATCCTTCAACCTCTTTCATTTGGGGTCTGCGAAGGCTGGGTTGTTTATACAGTAAGTGATAGATATTGTGGACAACCTAAATGGACTCTGTCTCATAGGAAAGGTTTGCCAACTCTACATGGATCATGAACATTTAAGTCAATGCAATGTTGCATCAGCCTATGACTGCTGCCTGTTAGAAATAGGTTGTGATCATGAAGATTTCTGATAAAAGAAAACATGACTAAATGTAAATTAAGAACCTTCTGGAGTGAAATAATTTGCTTCCTTACCCTACCTTTTTGAACTGTAATTATTGAAACATGATGTTGTTTTAGTGAGGAGTACCCCTACAAATAATACCATATTGTGGCATCATTGGCATTGAGTATACATACACCAAAACAAAGTTGGAGATAGTTCAGATTACTTTCTTTTTCTTCCACTTAGCTTTAAAAGCAAAACAAAATTTAATTGCTCTTTGTTTGTGCACATCAAGTTTTTTCCTGTCCCACTGTACAGTGATTTTCTCCTCAAGGGAAATGTCTCTTCTGGTATTATTCTCATATACTATAATCCATCTTTACTGCCCTTCCTAAATGTTCTTCTCAAATGTTTGTCCACTGTGATCAGGTCTCCAGACAATGATGCCCAGCCAGCAGCCCAGCTACCAGGGCATGATGGGTGTGCAGCAGCCCCAAAACCCTGGTCTACTCAATTCCCAGAGGGCAGGAATGGGAGGACAGATGCAAAGCATAATGGTCCAGTACCCACAGATGCAGTCTTATCAGGTATGAATGGATTTCAGTCAGCCTTAGGGTATTTTTTGATTGTTGTCTGGTGGCCCCACCAGTATCTTTACAAATAGCTAATCTCACCAAGTCCAACAGCTCCATCTGGTGGCCACTTTAAATATACTGCTCAAAAAAAATTAAAGGAACACTTTTTGATAATTGTTCAGCATGATCGGTTTGGTGGAGGGTCAGTGTTGGTCTGGGGAGGCATATCCATCAAGGGATGCACAGACCTCTACAGGATAGACGGCACCCTGACTGTCATTATGTATCAGGATGAAATACTTAGACCCATTGTTAGACTCTTTGCTGGTGCAGTGGGTCCTGGGTTCCTCCTGGTGCATGATGATGCCCGGTCTCCTATGCCAAGAGTATGCATACTCTATATACATGCTATATACATACATATATATACTGGGCATTATCATACACCAAGAGGAACCCAGGACCTACTGCACAGCAGTTCCTGCAGGATGAAAGAATTGATACCATTGGCCTCCACGCTCGCCTGACCGCTCGCCTGACCGCTCGCCTGACCTAAATCCAATAACACATCTCTGGGACATCATGTTTAGGCCCATCCGGCACCATCCAGGACAGACTGTCCAGGAGCTCAGTGATGCCCTGCTCAGGATCTGGGAGGACATCATCTGTCATCTCATAAGGAGCATGCCCTGACTTTGTCAGGCATGCATACAAGCACATGAGGGCCATACAAACTACTGAGAACCATTTTGAGGTGCTGCAATAACATTTCAGCAAATTGGACTAGCCTGTCGTATCAGTTTTTCAGTTTAAATTTCTTGGTGACTTCGAATTAAGCCCTCTGTAGGTTGATAATTTTCATTTTTATCAAATGATGTGGCATCCTTTTGTTCCTAACACATTACCCATTCCATATCAGTATGGATATCCAGCATGATTTTTTTCCCAATTGAGATCTGATGTGTTTTCAAAGTGTTCCTTTAATTTTTTGAGCAGTGTATAACTTTCTGACAAATTTAAATGTGATCATGTACATACTTACAAAACATAGAAAAAAAAATGAAACGAGATCTACAAAAACACACTAGACAAATTATATAGCATTATGAAACTGCTGAGTGTTTGAGTCCCAAGGGGATCATTTTCTTTTACTTGGGGTTGTGTTTATAGTAGGGTAACAAGTGGGCAAAAAATGCAAATCTCTCTCTGCAGCTATGTGCTTATCTGTACCGGGGAGGACTTTAAAAACTGTCATTTGTCTTACCCAGGTACCTGTGGGAAATGAAAATCAGCAGGTGGTGCAGCAGCAGTACCAGCAGCAGGTGATGGTACCAGTCAGCCAGTCTGTCCAGGGGCCCATGCCTGTCTACTACAGTGTTATCACACCCACACAGCAGAATAGCACAAGGTAAGTACAGATATTTCATATTCATGCAGAAGAGTTTAGTGATGGTATTTTAATATTTCATTTTCATTTTTCATATAATATTTATAAGTCTTCTGTGGAAAATATTCTATTAATTATAAACATCAGGCACTATGATGATTAAAGCAGTTACGCAGCAGCTACATTGAAGTTTTGTGAGATCGTCTTATCAATTAAGTTTTGTAAATATAATTCAAGTTGTAAATGCTTAAAGTTGGCTGGCATTTTTTAAAGTTGCAAAATATACTTTAAAAAGTTAACCTCCAGCAGTGTCATGTGGAAATATGATGACAGTGGCTAGAAAACCTGTACACTTGGCTCTTGGGTATACATATATGAAATAGGTTTATAGAATTTTTGGCAATGTTATATGGATTTCAGTGTAATTATCTTATGTGTCTGTCCTGCAGCCCGTCGGTGGGTTACCTGCAGCCCCCCAGCAATGAGCAGTATCAAATCACACAGTCGCCGTCCCCTTGCAACCCTCAACAGTTGCAGCAGCAATATTCAGGTGAGACTTGTGGTCCTGTTGTGAAGGTTGTGAAGTGACCACTAGTAATAATTTTTAACATACTTTATTTTAAGTGTTTTTTTTATTGTTGTTTTTTTAAAGTTTTAATTTTGCGTGACCTATTTAATTATTGGGAATTATTCTTTCAAAATAAATGTCTGTAGTACTTACACTATGTAATGTGACATCCATTATTAATTGCAGAGCAACAAAAATAAACCATTACATTGTTTCTCAGTGTTTATCTCAGTTTTGTCAAGAACTGATCAGACTGTGTAGATTGCATCCACCGGTACCAACCTGAAAAGTCATAATGTGATTTGTACCTTTGAATAGTAGAGTTACAACTTTCAGCTGTCATTACCAAAATTAGGTGAAGGGTATTCAGGGAAAAGTTCAGACAAAGGCACAGAGGGTTCATATGTTGAACATGTAAATCGATGTCCTAAAAACGTAATGTTTGAAGAAGTCGGGGAACACCTAACTTCACAAAGGCCTTGTGCTCGTATTTGACCTTAGGCAAATGTTCAGTGAATTATCAGAATGATTGACACTTTATCCTTTCAACCTCTGCTCTGTTTGTGACATTTATTCACGTGTATGGTTTTTGTTTGATTGGACAGTTTATCATATCTGTCTGTGTTGGGTCAGTTGTCTTAAAAATATTTTATTTTCCAAGCTCTGTTTTTTAACTTTCTGTTGATCTGGGACTTAATTTTAACAGTTGGCATAAGCTTTGGATCTTGGATTTGTTGTCAGCAGCTTATTTTATGTGTTGGGAATACTGAACATAGTTCATTTTCATCTGGTATTTAGCATTTAAAAGATTTTATACTAAAAGTAAAATGTGATAAATTTGTCTTCTTAGTCAGTTGGTGAGTTGCTGCTACTTAAAAATGTTTAACTATAAACTCACTTTGATAGTTACTGCTGCTACCTATTCTCCTACATACGTAAAACCAACAGCGATTACACATAAATGAGATTTCTCAGAAGTGTCTCCTCAAAAAATAACAATATGTTCTAATTATTCTTATTACTTGGAGTAGAGACATTTCCTTATACTTTGACTTTAAACGTCCTGTTATATACATATCTGCCTTTCTCTCTCCATGCTCTTTCAGGGGTACCCCCTCCTGGACCTGGGGTCATGGTCATGCAGCTCAGCGTCCCCAATGGACCACAGCCTTCCCAGAACCCTCCTCTGGTCCAGTGGAACCCATGCAAGTACTACAGCATAGAGCAGAGACCCAGCAAGCCAGGAGAGCTCTACAAACCTGACAACACTCCACAGGTACACACGCAGCCACACCTGAAGATCAGCCAGTGGGTGTAATACTTTGTAAAAGGGTCTCATGAATCCAGACTTCAACGCACACATCCATCCATTAATTCATGTACATACAGTACATTCTTTCGTTAGTCTTTCAGTTGCAGGTGACCACTAGAATCATCTGTAACATTGTTTAACTGTAATTGGAAATTAATCACTAGATTAAATTACATTGCACTGTACTTTTACCAAAGTGAATTAGAGCTGAAAATGTGTATCACTTCAGCAGGAATATGGGGCTCAGCATCTCTGAATATTCTATATTTTGGGTTCTTTTTCTCTCTTGGGTTCCAGGGCAGTACCCAGCTGACCAGCCCCCTGGCATCCCCCACTCAGTCCCCTACCCCATCTCCTTCTGGCAGCAGTGTCTGTCCAGGCCTTGGACCACTACCTTTAATTTCACAGTTTCCACGCCCAGGAGGACCAGCTCAAGGTATGGTTGAACAAGAAGAGCAAGGTTTCAGATATATACATGATATATGGTCATGGCCAGTAAGATAACAAGAGTGATAGTTTTACTTCACGCTGGGCATATACCAGTTGTAATTGTTGTAATGGTTGTAATTTCCCATACAGTATGATTTTTCTTATTTTTAAATAACAATGCAACTGAATCAACAGCTGTAATACCTCTGTAGGCAGGAAATTGTGTAATATTGTTTGCAACTAGACGTGCTACAAAGCACCAGGGCAATACTATTGTCTGTGCCTACCCTTCTTACCCATGGTTATTATAAATTGTTACAGTAGTAATTGTACATTAGTAAAATAACACCACCAAGTGGCAAGTAGCAAGCTGTACTGTAGCCTTCTAGCTAGCTAGGCAACATAACAATCCGTTAACAGATGGGAGAGCTGAGCCTACATCGCTGTGATAGACTAAATAATAACAAAACAGACATGAGAACTGAAGAAAGTGAGACAGAACATGCCCCTAGAAGAACTTCGGGAAGACTTTTTTGGTCACTGTTACGCATGTATTGTGCATTTGTCATGCGAGCGGACACAAGGATTGGGTAGACAGTTGAACTAATTAAAATAAGAGCATATGAACATGGTGTTAGGAGTGTTTACTTTTGTTTTCATCTCAAAATAAGCGGTTTAGACATTATGGCTAAACCTGTGTTTTGTGTACAAGTTGTGCAAACATGTGACATGTGAGACTTTAATCAGTATAACTTTAATATCACACTATAGTGATGTTGCTGCAGTCTCCACAATTAACTTGAGTAATATTATCATAGACATTAGAAATGATGGACAAAACTACAGAAATAAGAATCGGGTCAATACAATCAGAATTTTTCCAGGATTTCACTCGTTAGTAAACACAAACTACTTATCCAGCTTTGTGTTTTTAACCCCTCCTCAGGTTCATGCTCTTTTACCCATTTCCACAGCCATCCTCTAAACCTTGTCAGGTGGCTGTTGGCCCTGAGCCAACTGACCGTCATATCACCGTACCACAACAGGATCACATGACTGGAACCTGTTCAAACCTCCCTACCCACACATGACTTTATCTTGTCCCTGTCCTCTGACCTATATTTTTACACAGAGCCGGAGTATCTGTGCTGACAAATAGACTCAGTATTTGGAATGTATGATCACATACAAATAGGGTCTTGCATCAGGCTACAGTCCCTGCAGTGTCACTGTGGCACAGTTGTTGTTTTTTTTTTTTTGGTTGTCTTTAAAACTTCTGATAAATAAAAATTGACCCATTTATATATCTCAGAAGTGTCTTGAAATAAAATTTTGAATGTGAAATATTTGGCATTTCAGTATACCGTCATGAAATCGACCCATCTAATAATTTAAGATTTCTTTTGTTCCAGGTGATGGACGCTACTCTCTGTTGGGTCAGCCTCTCCAGTACAGCCTGTGTCCGCCTCCCCTCATGCATGGTCAGTCCTCCTACAGCTCCCATCAGGTCAGTAGTAGCAGGCATTTGTACTGAGTCCTCATACTGAAACATATGTATTATAGACTGTTCTAGATGTTTTTTAACTATGACCTCCCCACTTAGTGTGCAGTAAAAACGAGTCGGCATTCATAAGTCATGTGCTACTAATGATGAGGTATTTTGAGTATGTAATTCAGTTTATTTCTACCCTAAATGCAGCCATCATGAATTCCACACTGTACAAACTGAATACAATAGACCACCAGGTAGAGAAAGAGGGGTTTTTTTCCACTTCTCATTTACAGTATGGTACAACAATCTAAAAGTGGTAAAATATTGATTGCTTTTTATTATTTGGTTAATTGTTCAGAGTGCTAAATGTGGTAAAAGAGGTCAAAAAGACAGATTTGGTATCTTACCGATCGACTAGTTACCAGGGTGTGTCTTGGTTTTATATTTTTTCCTATTGGGGATCAATCACAACTATTGTCATCATCAGTGCTGTTTGAAATAGTTTAAAAGCTGTCTTTGCTACCAAGGTGTTATCAAGAATTTCAAATTGATATCACAGTACACTGTGATCTGTCCATATTTTTGTCCCTCTGCTGCTGTCCTCATAACCTGTCCTGTGCCCACTATTTCTCCATTTACTAATAACCTCATTTAAAGGCTTCCTTAGGTTGCTTCTATCCCCATCTAGTGTGTCATAATGTTACTGCAACGCACTAATACACTTTATTGTATCTGTGTTGTGTTCAGAGCCAAGGAGTAATGAAACATGGACCACGAGGGAAAAAGCAAACACTCAAATCTGCATCAACAGATCTCGGCACTACTGATGTCGGTAAGTTAGAGATGTGTCATCACAGACTGCAGGACATCTAGATCATGTTCTTCACATATGATGTGATACTTTCAAACTCCACTTGAGAATTTTGGTATAAAACATCTTTGGGAATTTTATGTATTCTGCTGGTACTCTTTGTTCTCATCTGAGCTGCTTAGTACCACAAGGCTGGAAAATAGTGTTTCAAGTTTTATGTGTAAAGAGTAGATACTAGAGGGCAGGAGCGCAGCTGACTAGACTGTATCAAGCTCAGTAAGCCCATATCCATAAGCCCTGAGTGCCTTTTTATGGTTATCTTCATAAACTCCTCCATCTGGTTTGGATAACATTCAATAAACACTTGTTGTATATTGACATGTGTTGTAGCGCTGAATTTAAATAGAGTTTTACAGCTATTGCAAATGAGCCAAATTGGATTTCTTCTGGAGTGTCCTACTGGTCTCAGGGCCGTGTACCCCATAATTTTAATTTTTAAAAATGCAGCTTGAGCAGTCCACCCTTTAACATCTGTCTTTCTCTGACTTTCATTGCTTCATCTTTGTCTAGTGGTGAGTCGAGTACTTGAGGTAACGGACCTGCCAGAGGGGATTTCACGTCCAGAGGCTGAAAAGCTCTTCAACCAGCTGTCGCTGTGCGGTGCCAAGATCCAGTGGCTGAAGGAGCCCCAAGGGGGCCGAGGAGGAGCAGGAGGCTGTGGACCCTGTCCTGGGCCTTCTGGGCCAGGCGCCGCCCCTGTGCCTGGGATCAGTGTCGGAGCTGGAGTGAAGGGTGACTGCAATGACCCGGCTCACCTCTACACAGTAGTGGCAGTGTTTCCCAACACCATGGCTGCCCAGAGTGCTTCCTTCAAACTTAACAACAGCGGGGCCAGCCTCTTCAAACTGAGGGCTGCCAAAAAGAACTATGACCTGCGTGTTCTAGAGAGAGCCAGTTCTCAGTGAAAGACAAAGAGAGGAGGAGGAAAGAAAGAAAGTGAAAGAGACAGAAAGAGAGACCCTTGGTGGAGTGGTGGAAAAGGAAGGAGGACTGAGGGGGACTGCTCTGAGTGTACCATTTAAAGACAAAAAAACTTGACGAGTTCATAAATGATGTGTCAAATGTATAAAAGGGAAGAAGGTGTGAATCATGAGGTGACTGGTGTTGCAAATATGATTTTGTTGTTTGTTTTTATTCATTTTTGTTTTGTATTTATACAACAGAAGAGCACACAAGACACGCAAGCACGTGTTTCACTGTTGCCGTGGAATGTGTGCTGCCATTATACAAAAATACATGCAATGCCACACACAGACACACACACATACCAACAGACACGGACACAAACGTAGGCAACAGGGTCACGTAGCACATAACAAAGACACACTGGACAGTCGACCTCAGTCAAACCTTTTCTTCCTCTTCCTTCTCCCTCTGCTCTCCAACCCCTCGTCCTTTTCCTTCTTTTCCTGCCAAGGCTTTCTCTCCTTCCTCAGCTCTCTGTCACCCAATCATCTCTTAATCTCACATATTTATAAATTTTCATACGCACAGTTGCGCACTCTTTCTGCTTTCACCTGCCGCTCTCCTCTTTTCTTGCCATGTCTCATTCTGCCTCCTACCTTTCTCTGCAGTTCTGTCCCTCTCATGTACTCTCTCACTGCTCTCTCCTCTCTTGCTTTCTGTTTGCCTTACTGCTGTTGTGGGTTTCTGTATTGCGCGTTTTTTTCTCAGATTTTTTTTTTGTTTTTTGGGGTTCAATATATTTATATAAGTGATGTAAGGAATAAAAGAAATCTATATATTCAGTGATTTTTCTTTCTTTCCCCTGAGTGACAAAGTTTAGGCCTTCCTTTTTCCTTTTTCCTCTCCTGTTCATCTCCTTCTCCTCTTGCCCACATTTGTTTCCTCCTTCCTTCCCTCTACCTCACTTCTTCTGTCCTCTCCTCTCTCCGACAACTGTCCCACATTGCCCCACTCCACCCCGACGCCCCATTGTGTTTGCGTTTTTTGTTGACAGCTGTGCAGAACGTATCAGAAGAAGTAGTTAAAGTGCACAATGATTGCATATGTCTACTGTAAATTTTATTTAATCTGTTATTTTTTGTTTGTTTTTAAAAATATAAAAGTCAAGAAAAAATCTATCAAAACATCTTCTGTGTCATGTGGTTCATTGTTTTAACTCTACTCAAGTTTCAGTTCCACCTTGGTAATGTATATGTACATATATGCACACAGTAGTATTCTGTATGTGCATATACATTTATGAAGAAATGAAAGTGTAGTCCAGGTAATGTGGATTGAGTTTTGCGATTGAATGTTATTTGATTATAATGGCCGAAGAGCTTTGAAATAGATGTGGTGCGATTGTTTTGACAGCATTAGTGTATTGTTTGTCCTTCTGTCCATCGCTTGCATTATTTTGGGTGTAATGAACTGTGCCGGCTCTGGTGTGAAGCTAGCAGGAGGTTAAGTTGTTATTTTGCAGCTAACTCATTCAGAAAATAATGAAGGACGTCCGGTTGGAATGTAGGTTTTAAAGAGAAGGGAAGGGGTAGGGACGAAGAGAAATTTCAGTTTCACCACTCAGTTCAGATAAACCATTGTTTTATGTCTGTTAATTCAGAAAAAATCCCAAAGCAAGGCCACTAAGAAATTGTGTGTGTGTGTGTGAGATAATATTCTAACATTAGTTTTTACTGACTAACTAGAAGCATTTTTTTTTTTTACCGCTCAGCTGTCCCAAACAGTCACATGCATAGTCAGGGCTGGACCGGGTTGGCCTGCTGGCATTACTTATCCCAATCTCCCACCTGTTGGAGCCTCATTTGGAAACTTGAGCATGTAAAGAGTCAAACAAAATGGCTAGTAGTAAATGCTAGAAAGAGTTCGAGGAAGATTTAGACAGTGTCCCCTCCTGACAGCACTCGGTGTGTAAGAACCGCATCACTTAGAGAAGAAGTGGAATTCAAGTTTCACGGTCAGCTGATATTTATGTAAGTGTCTGCATCCAGGGAAATGATCCCGACCCTCCCTTAGTCTTATTAACCTCTTACTAATACTGGATATTTGTTACGATTTGATAACTGTTGGATCACTCCATGTTTTCTTGTATGTCTTTAACATGTATTTTAACATCTAGAACAAGCTGAGAATGATGAATCATACAAGTCTTTTCTAGAGGACAAGTCCACTGAATCTCAAAAATATCAGCATTTTGTTCTCTCATGTCTAAAGTACTGCGAAACGTAATGACGAATAAGACGTGAATTTACAATGTGTGGACAATTCCCTACATATACAGTATAAAGTTAGTGGCTGCTCATTAATCACACTCAGGCCATTCAGAAAGGCTATTATTAGACACCTACAGAGATTTCAGAAGACACATCATGGGAATCCCTTTCCCATCAACCAGTGATGCTGCTGTGTTTTCTGTTTACAGTGACATCTGCTGGTCCAGTTTCTCCATATCTGTAGAAGACTTGACTGACCAAACACCATGGCTTATTATGACTCGTGAGTTCAGTCCACCAATGGAATAAACATCCTGTGCCAACTTTTCTTGTTCAGTTAGAATAATGTTAGACTGTGTTTGAAGCGACTGTAGGATAAAGTTTTCCACATACAGTACAGGCCAAAAGTTTGGACACACCTCCCCAATTCAATGTGTTTTCTTTATTTTCATGACCATGAAACC
>JAUBNQ010000023.1:17582681-17596706 GCA_032353495.1 Ctenopoma kingsleyae
TGATTTTGTTAATTTATATATAAATTTTTAGCTTTTCACTACATGACTTAAGTCAACGCAGCATCAGCTGTAGACATGAGGCATTGTACATTATTTATTCACATAACTCTGACATCCATAAAAAAAATTTTCAGATATGTGGATATTTACTCTATTGTTAGAGAGAAAATATCTGCTGAAATACCTGTACCCTACATGACTTCTGATTGATAAGCCTGGGGTCAAGAGCACAAACATTTCTACATTATTGGCTAAGAAGCACCTGCTGTCTCTTTAAAAGTTAAAGGGAGAGCACACAGGGTTCAGCCATTTAGGAAGAGGGGCATAAGTACCCATTTACCAGCTCAAGTGAAGTTGGAGAAGGTGCTCCTGTGCATTGGTGGCCCCAGGAGACACATGTTGACAGGAAATAATGAATCAGGAGGAACCCTCTGGAGGTTGAGAAGATGAGGGGAAAGACAGAAAGAGGAATGAGGAAAAGGAGTGAGAGGAGGGGAAAGATAAGGGAAAAATGTCTACAGGCTGTTGATGTTAAAACTTTGTCTGTACCTGCATGGCGTTTGTGTTGCGTGTTTTGTGTGCATTTTGTATTTTTGGATTCATGTGTTTTGTATGCATGTGTATGTACTTATGTGTGCACCCCTTCTCTTCAAATGTCTTAACATCGTCAGTAGTAGAGCAACAATCATACAAACCCGTTCCCTTGGCGAAAAGGCAGAAAAGCTCTGAGTGACAAACAAGTCTCATGAAAACATTAGATTGAAAGAGAGAGAGATACAGTACATAACTATTTTCAGATTTTTTTTTCTTAGATGAGTTTTGTAACACTGCTGCGAGGAAGAGGCAGCAGCGAGAGATACACAAACACACACACACACTCACAAAACACTGAATCAGACAAGTGGCCAAGGAAATTAATAAATCTGTCAGTGCCACATTATAAATTCAGATAGTTTACATACAGAGGTGATCATCAGGAACCTGCCACTGAAAAATGATGAGGATTTCTCCAGTAACAAAAGCCCTTTTTCTTCTTTTTCATTCAAGCAGAGAGCTTATTGTGTTTCTGTATGTGCAGAGTAATGGAAGATAAATTCAGTTTTGGGAAAATGAATTAGTTAGAAGAAAGTGTCTTGGTGAGAAATGGCTCTGTCACGAAGAGAAGGCACAACGATAGCGATAATAAAGCAAAATGATCTCAGCAGCCTGGATAGTCACAATAAATGCAACAACAGTAAACAGTATAAATACACACATCTGGCTATTTCCAGTGTACAGCTACTGCTAGATTTGATTAAACCTTCATCAGGTGAGAATGTTTATAAATGGTTATCAAAACCATTTACAGTATATACTCATTCTTATAAAAAGACCTGACTTTAGCCCCAGGTTCCAAAAGTTAATACAGAAATGGTAAAGTCTGTTCTGAGATAGGCTGTTGCTTTCTCATGGAATAATTAATAACACATACTTAAACTAAAACCTGTGGTGTTTCTCATTAAAGACTCAGCTACATTTGTCATTTTAACCAGTAAATGCAACAGTCAGCACTGGCTAAACATGAGAAATCCTCTAGCTGATTTTCTAATGATAAATAGAGCCAGAGTTTAGTAAATCCATGAATTTTGTCAAACTCAGTCACTTGCTGTTGCGCTCAAATTCTTTTTCACATTCATTCTCCTATGCAGCAGAATGCTGCAGTGAAGATGCTGACTGTGAAGGAGAGCACGACTGCAGCACTAGCTAGTTGAGATGGACAAAACACATTAGGGTTCAGTGAAGAAAGAAAGAGTCAGATTTTTGTATTTTAGCAGACATCGATCAATTAAAATATACCTATAGCTACCTGATACTAGTCCTCAGGATTGGTTCAGAATGGGAATACAGACAATGTTACACCACATACAGCTAATTTATAAAAAATATGCCAAAAGACAACATGTGCACATTAACGTGTGTGTGTGTGTGTCTGTGTGCCTTTGTGAGAAATGGTTGTTTTTCCCCTTTTTGTCACACCACCCAGATGTGAAGTGCTGACGTCAGGTGGTCTTAACTAAAACATTCAGGCGTGCTGATATTTGAGTTGCCAGACAAACGTGTACATATGCACAGGCATGGTGATACTGGCTTACAAAAGACATGCAGACTGAATGCTGGCACTCTGGCCTCTGTCCTGTTCCAGCTGGGATCTTATCAGTGTGTGTGGTGGGTGGTAATCAGAAGATATAATACATCGGGCAGCTGGCCGGCCAACCGCAATGCTGGGAGCATCACAGCTCTGGCCACACTGCCATCACACTCTCAGCAGCCAGTGTGTCCTTGAAATGGAGAATGAGACTGAGGTGGAGTCCAACACCCAATTTAGCGAACACTGTCCACTCTAAATCTGATCTCACTGTTTTTTTCATTATTATTCTGCCTCTTTTTCGTGCTCACATTGGATTCCACAGGGTGGGGTCATTGTCTACTGTAAGGCTTGTATGACTGTCCTGTATACTCCAAATGGAAGTTATATAATGATTCGCTTGATATCAAACTACTTGTCAGCATTTTTGTTTTAGCAATTCAATATATTTACGTTCTGTAGTAGCCTCTATGTGTAGTAGTTTTCATCGTTCTGTGAAGAGTCAAACATCCATCCAGTTTTCAGTTTGTGTACCCTGTCTTCTTTAACAGCGTGATGCTGTGACTCGTCTTAACTCGTTTAGACGTGCTGTAAACAAGCAGAGGATTTGTTCTACTTCTGTTGCATTTCTGACACATTTGCTGTTCAATGTGTGTCTGCTGCCCCCAGTGGTTAAACCACATGTTCCTTTAACACAGGAATGCCAGGAAAGATTTTCTGAAATCAAACATAGACTGCAACAAGTAATCGTCTAAACGGTAAAATGATTTTGAAATCAGTCAATAATCAGAATATGTTAGTTGTAACCTTTCAGTTACCCATTTAAAAATGCTGTATATTAAAGGAATTCACCTCTTTCCAGCATCAATATGGTGACTCTGTGTGGTGTGGGATAGTTTAATCTAAATTCTGTTATTCCATCTGCTACAGTGCCCCTCTCCAGGGGTCCAGTGCTACTCTGGTGCTGGCTGTCACTGCTCTGCTCCCTGCCTGCCTAAATGAACAGCCATGCCTGTATCTCAGGGTCACCTTCCTTAGCCACAAGCTTTCACTACAACTAAGTCATTTCACCTCAGTGTGTGTATGTGTGTTTCCTCTTTGTGTTTTTTTTTTTTTCCTGCTGTTGTTTTTTTCTTCACTGTCACACATTTTATTCTTCATGCTCTTCCTTCAGTTCACTTTGAGTTTGGTGTCGGTGTAACTTGCTTCAAGAGCAACAGAGCAAGGTAAAATGAAGCCAAGGAAACAAGAATGTCCAGTTAGCAATTAAAATCTGAACATTTTAGTCTCTTTAACATTTTGAAATTGAAACAAGGAATACGATATGAACCAGAATTGATAAGTAGAATCACAATAGGAATTGATAAAACTCGTAGTGTATGTAGCCTCTTGTTTCTGAAACTTTGTTCTAAAACAGATAATTTGACAAAGCTTGAAAAGCAGATTATACTGAATGTGCAGAATACTGATGAAGCCTAGCTGAAGGCTGCAGTTGACATTTGTTTTGACTCCTGCAAAAATTTCTCACCTGGCAGTACATCAGTACATGAATCAGAACTTTACAAGCTGACTCTGAGTTTAGACTCATAATCACCTCGTCTTATTTATAGATACTGTTTCATTTTTTAAAATAATCAACATTATTATTGATGTTTTGTTCTTCAATATACCTTATCTATGAAAAATAGATTCAGTTTTCACTCCTCTGCCCAGTTATAGTCAATTGCCTCTGCAAGGCAACTTATTGCAATCCACACTAAACTTGCATTACAACTTACATGTCAAGTTTTACATTTTACCTTGTTGACTCATTTTAATGCCTTTGCTTGTCACCTGTGATTAAAAAAATTACATTTCAAACAATTAAAATAAAAGAAAAAAGATGCATCATGATTTGGTATTAAAATATAATCATTCTGAACAATAGGAAGAGAAGACGTTTGGTTCAAAAGTAGTTTAGCTGAGTTTAACAGAGCGTTGGAGCAGAGAAAAAGAAACTAGTCACACTGTTCTGTGTCGCTCTGCCCTCGGTTTCCCCTCACGCTCCCTGTTGCCATAGTAGTTAAAGTTAAATTTGTCACATGATGGGACATACTGTGGTGTTTCCGTTCATTACTCTCTGTGTAATGACACAGCTTTAAAAAAAAAAAAAACGTGAAAAGTGCAGCAGCCTGAGTGACAAATTTATTTTGGGGCCTTCTCGACTGATGATTTTAGTCATTGACCTTTACAGAGCAACCCTTCATGGCAACATGACAGGCTTAATAAAGCTTAATTCAGTAATTGAGCTACTTGTGGGTTCTTAGCACTTGAGTTCCCAAACAGTCATTTAAAGTGTGTAATTGATTGATATTGATCTAAAAACAATATAACTGGACATAAAATATAATCTGCTATGAATAATAATATAAAAACTTTTAAATTCACACAATGATACTACAGATTAAAAACACGTTTTCACCAAACTGATTTAATTAAACCCAGAATATTACCAGTAATTACCAGGCCAACAGTTTCAGATTCTACCTTAGAGCACCTTGACTAATCAATGAATCAATCCTGCAATTAATCACCTCATTAATTACATCAGGTGCTGATGATCAGTGTGATCAGATCAAACCACAATAACAGACAAAATATACACTCTGGATGGTGCTGCTAACACAGCACTTGGTCATAGTTTCCTTGAGTTATGATAGACATTTCTTTGTTTCCATATGAAAAGCAGAGAGAGTGCACTGACCACAGTCACAAAGGTTAAATGCTGCAGGATCCCCAGCCTCTACCACTGTGGAGAGAAAAAGGAAGAGCACAGTATTTTTATTGAATTGTTTAAATAGACATAACATTTAATAACATATTCCAAAATGTATTTGCGGGTGCTGACACACACAAATTACTTTCTATGTCTTGCAAATGCAGAGTATATTATACTATGTATTATAATAATATATCTTATTTTATATTTATCATCTTTCATGGTGTCTGACTTTTTTATTGTTTATGAATCTGCACAGGCTTTTAATCTTCATACCCATTAAATATGCAAAGACACATTACATATGCATCAACTGGTGAAGGATCGATGCGACTAAATATTGCCATAATTCTTAAACTGGAAAACCAAACACTTCTAAGCTCTTTATCTACTTGTTATGCTTGTGTAGCAGGAAAAACACTTTTGCAGCTGCCATATCTCTGGCTGTGTGAGCACTTCGTAACTATGGAGAGTTCATCAGATAGAGAGGCCTGATAGTAAGGGCAAAACTGACAAAAATCCTGTGAGGTAACATCCTATGTTGATAGCACACTGTTCACCTTTCTTTCTTTCTCTCTCACCCTAATCTTACACTGATGACTTGATAACACCAATGGCTGCATTACGTATAACATTACTCCTTTCCCTCCTCCTTTCTTATTCCCTTTTGTGAAGTCCTGATTGTTTATCACGCACAGGCCTGAACAGCATTCATTCCCTCTGGGCAGCGCTCTTTGCTTCTGTAAGTGATATGGTTGTTGGCTACTAATTGCATTTGCCCAGCGGGTTATTGAAGTTTTGTTCCACAACTTGTGGTGCAGAAAAAGATGACCTCAGTCACCAACGCAATCATTAGGTTGGGCATCAGTGAGTACACGCAGTCAGGATGGTGAGTTGGGCGACATGGTGTGGTCCCCATTAGTGTCAGCCACACTGGGAAATATGAAGGTTATTTAGCTCCAACAGAGGGATGAGGAGCCAAGATCTTAACATTGAACTGTCGTGGTTAAGAGGCTAACAGCTCTGTAGACTTTGATGATTTCTCTGAAGTTACACGTCTTTATTTTGTATTAACTTGTTATTGCCTTAAAATCACAGAAGATGACAGTTTGCATAATGTTGTTTACATAAATTACACAGCACTGAGCCATATCCCTTTACAATGAACAGTTTACAGCGAAGCATTTTTTGGCTTTGTAACTGAAAGTTCATTGACATGAAGCTCCCAGTTTCACCAAAACCACCATAAAATAAACATAATGTGATCAGAGTCTAAAAGGGATGTTTGTGATTAGTTTTAATAGCAACATTGGTGGGCAGCTAATTAAATTGTATGACTGCACATGGAGGGGGCTGATTAAGAGGGGGAATTCAGAGGACTCGGAGATGACAGCAGGTTATTTAAGCCTTGGGCAGTAGGAAAAAAAATTAAGTAAAAAAAATGTGGTTTTAAAACCACATAGGAACACAAACACAATCATCATGCACAATTATACAAATATTTCATTTACAGGAAGAGGCTGATCACACACAGACACTCTCACATCTTTCTCATCCATAACTCTCTTAATTTACAGTTAACAAACTTCAGAAAAGTCTCTCACTTCACATGTGTTTGTGGGAGTGACGTGTTTAGAAACACACTCTACTGGAGACCAGATTTCTAGGCAGTTGTAAGCTCATAGCAGCCACATGGTGTGTCTACCAGAGATGTTTTTGATTTAAGCACAACACTGGTTATTGTGCTTCTCTCCTTAACTAACTGCCACTAGTTTATTGGAGGCCAGAATCTATTCACAGTAAAAATAAGAATATATGCTCAGTTTGCAGTTTATTAGATAATCTGAGGTAAACTAATGCAGTCTCATACAACACTTGTGCAATAAATCCCCCTTCATGAGTGTTATAGTGTTCAGTTTTTGTTTAAACACTTTTTAGAGATGTGGTGATTCAAAGGAAAATGAGTCGGGCTATTTTGGACCTGAGCTCAGGTATGATTGTCAGGGAGAGGATTACAGGGGACGGAGTATAATGTATACTATCACCTGACTTGCTGCTGAAGAGCCTGAGTCCGGGTGCTGAGGCAATTCCAATTTGTTGCGGGATTGTTGCTCATTGGTCACACGGAGTTAATGAGGCGAGGCCCTGAGCTCTAAGTCATTTTGCCTCTGTTGCTGATCGCAGCCCTGATTACTGTAATGAAATGGTCAGCAGATTATTAACCAAAATGCCACTGTATATACACACACATGCACTGCAAACACGTGAGATTGAATCTCAGACACACACAAGCAAAACAAACACTTATAATGTAACAGAGAAAACAAGTGACACACAAGTGAGAGAAATAATACATAACAGAAAAATAACAGAGCGCACACGCTGGAATATCACTGATTTGTTCAAAACTGTTTTCTAGACCGTTAGACTGGAAGAAGTAAATGCACTGAACTAAGAAATGGTTGGTGGTTTGGTTTTTGGTTTTTACTGCAAGAAAATGTTTGAGTGCTGCACAGAACTTCCCACTGTGGTCGGGATTTGTTTTGACTTCTGTGCTGCCACAATCTCAGAGCTAGTGTTACAACAGGTTACGACAATGTGACACACTAAACTCAGTATTTTGGTTGTCCTTAGATCATGGCTTATAGAATGTAACTGCAAAATGTGGAATTACAAACCAAAAATATAAATGTTTCCAATATGGTTTGGACCAAAAAAATACTACAATATGGTCACATTTTTCTTTATGTTTATCCTCTAAGGTAGGTCATCAGTGTTCTAACAAAATGGATTTTCTTTCTGTTTCTGTTGCCTTTTCTCAAACATCTTATGTTTAGAAATTTGAAAAAATTAAATAAAATAAGTATTAAGTTATTTACTTGTATAAAAAAGCATAAAGTGCTTACATTTAAGGAGCTCTATTCTTAAACGTATTCAATTATATAAGTCCTTATTAAATACTGCATATATACAGATGTATACATAATGAGGTAGAAGTTTGAAGTTGTTTAAAGTCTCCTTGTTCAATATTACTACAAAACAATTCTGTTTTTAGCTGAAACTCTTGTGAAAGTCACAGTCATGAAGCCTACCGTTTAACTGGCGTAGTTTGGCCTTCTCTGACATTCTTCACAGAGAAGAGGAATTGGGTTGTGTAGAGTGCAGGCATTTTGTCCGTCTGTGCTTGCTGCTCTCACAGAGAGCAGAGGTATTTTTCACTGAATTATCTCCCCTTAATGACCAAAGGATTCTAATTAAAGGCATGATTAGGGATCGCTCTTAAGCACCTTATTGGAAATTAAGTACAATCCATTCTGCCTGACAACGAGTTTCTAGAGATACACTTTTGCTGATCACCAGGTGAACAGCAGGGGGGGAAGATGCTCAACCTGGCTTTTTATCCACATAAATATTGTTGGGATGTGTTTCTACAAAAAAAGATAAATTAGACCCCCCGCCCCCCTTCACATAGTTCTTTAGAATGGATTATAATACCTTTTTTGCTCTCCATTGACTTAATTTTCCCTTCACTCCTTTGTAATAAGGTTAATGCTTCATGTCTCATCTAAGTTATTCATTAGTGAGATTTTTCAGGCTGCACCCAGCATGATGGGAGCAGTTTCTTTTTCCCCCAGGGGTTCAGTAAGTTCTGGGTGTCGGTGTCGGGTTAGTATCTTCTTTATCTTTTTAACTTTAGCAATTATTTACCCTGACTCTACACATCCACTGCTCAGTTGATGCTATTTCTAGATTTCATTGTTAATACATGTTACATACTGAACACAGTTATACTGTGTCAGCAACTAATACATAGTTATTAAATAAGAATATTCTTCACAGTCATGTCTAACTAAACTTGTCAGGACACATAATCCCTTCCCCTAGCCCCAAACCCTAACCAAAACCTAATTGTACCCTTAACCCTACCATCTAGTCTTAACCCTCCAGATGAGGATGTCCTCACATTAGTATTCAAACAAAATCTGTCCACAACAGGAAATAAACATGTGTGCGTGTGCACATGCAAAGCCGTAGCCTCTAGCTACAGTATCATCCACAAACACACACACAACAAAAACAATTCTATTACAGTATATTGATTTGCTCAGAAATAACAACTGTAGTGTATTGATCCCTAATGCAGCTCTACATTATTTGAAATGCATTGCTTGAGGGCTGAAAGTGCTTAAAACTCAGCTTTTCCACAGGTGAGTTTTATGTTTATGTCACAGACACTTACAAACCCTGTTTCCAAAAAAGTTGGAATGCTGTGTAAAATAATAATAATATTATAATATATACTGTTAATAGCAACAGACAGATTTGCTAATAATTAAAAACCTATCTTGGTACAAAAACAACATATCAAATTTGTTGTTTCCTACAAAAATATACTCACTATGAATTTGATGCAAACAACATGTTCCAAAGAGCTGGGAGAGGGGCATGTTTACCTCTGAGTTGCATCACCTCTTATTTTAACACTCAGTTGTAACTGAGGAGAACTGATTGCTTTAGTTTTTAAAGTGAAAATTTTAGCTGGACTTTCCTTTGTTTTTCATTCAGTTAGTCAATACACTTAAAACAGCAATGGTATCTCATGAATATCATGATATACTTTTAGACCATTTGTCATCAGTGAAGAAGGCATTACTTGATTTTTAGTGAAGACAAAATGTGTGGCAATCCATCTGTCAAAACAAGAGAATCCATACTCAGGATTTTAAAGATGCATGCTCTGCAATTACTGCATCTTCGCTATTCTGACAAAGTTTGTTGAAAAGGTCAGTTCTATCTGGCTAGAAATGAAAATCCTTTAGGAGAAGATTCTCTACCCTTTTGTAACCTTTACATAAGAAATCCCATTGGGTTGAGTCATTGTGCAGAGGACGGGCTCATAAATCTATATCCTATGGAATGGATGTCTCTAATCAATTGCTTTGGGTGCTTGTCTTGTCTAACCACCTGGTCACACCCATTGATTATGACAGCCAGGTCAGAACTATAAAAAGCAATTACCAATCACAGTACATGTTGTTGGTGAGCACATGTGCGTACTCATGCATATGTGTAATTATGTGAGTACTTTATTACCTACACTGCTTGCTGTATCTATTAATTGAGCTGCTTTGGAAGTAATTGGATTGTGGAGCTTCTGCTTTACCGGCTCAAGTGTGGAGAGTGTATACAAGTTTGCGAGTGTGTGACCAGAAGGGTCAAATGTTCCCTGAGGGCCACAAGCACTCCTGACCCCTATACAACACCAATTTACCCATTGCTCAGTTTATGTGTGGCACAGGCCTGGCTGTCATTGTTGGGCTCGTGCCTTGTCTGAGTGCTGTGGATGTGTTCAGGTGACATCTTAACTAAGTCTGCCCTTTTCAATTAGACTGAAGAGCCGAGAGGCTGTGACACCAAAGGAGGGGCAGAGGTAAGAGAGGAACAGAGAAACACAGCAAAGGAATGAACAAAGCGGCAAAGCACAGCGCTGCTGAGAAAGAGGTGGGTGAATAAATAATCATTAAATTGACGTCTATATTCACAGTTATTAGAATCATAGGAAAAAACATCTCTAGTTGTTGCATCACTTTAGCTGTGAACACTTACACTGTCAGTAACTAAGTGGTCTATATGTTAGAGTTGTTTATAGATGCTGTGTATACTGCCTGTATACTGTATGTGTGCTGATAAGCAACAGAAAGTTGTGTTATGTATGACATCGATAGATTTTAAGTATTTTATAAGCAATGTTGCTGTTAGTTGTTTCTGTCAGAGATCATTGATAACTTTATTTTTTAAATGTACTAGGTCCCATTTGATACATCCTGGTTGCAATTCTTTCAAAAGAAATGTTTGTGTGTGTGTGTGTGTGTGTGGTGGGGGGGTGTCAAAAATCTAATTAACCTATATACAGTATTTTTGTCTAGCTTTTAAAGAAGTATCTTTACACCACTTAAAATATTGTATCAGTTTGGGTAAACACATCTTAGCTGCTGTAACCTGACTGTTACTTCCTCTGATCGGTTCATTGTGTGGCGTGGATGTCAATAAATACCTTGTTGTTCTGTCGACTAACTTATCTATGAATCCAGAGGGTGAAGTCGTTTTTCATCCATTATACTACATGGTGTTTGAGTACACTGTGACGTCACTGAGGTGATGTGGTAAGAGGTTTAAAGAACATGTGTCTGTCAAATAATGACATAATTTCTTTTTTTTCCTAAAAAAGGTTTTAAATTATTATCATTATTAATAATTTACTCTTTAAAATCTGCAAAAATAATCAAAAATATTAAGTTTTTGGTTGACTCACTACAAGTGGACCCTTCACTTCAGTTTAGACAAAGCCCTGGGAGGAATTGTGTACCAAAACAGAAACATTTAATAATATACTGTAACTGATGGATGAAAACCTTCATGAGATGGTCATTAAGGCTTTGCAATGTGAAATCCACACAGGGCTGTGTGATAATTATAGAGCCTTCAAGGGTTTCTTTGGGACACCCATAGTTGTTTTTCACAGTTGAGAACCATTTTTCCTGTCTTTATGCGCCATCAGCCCTCCTAATGTCATACTCTTTCCCCTCCATGTTAAAAATGAAAACTTATTCTTCATGTAAGTCTGCAAAGATGCATGAACATCACATGGAGATGTTCTTTGTAATTGTTTGCCACCGCAATGACACATCATGTTTAAACAAGGCACTGGTGTCAGATTTACCAAACTATAAGGTGTAGCGAACATGAAAGACAAACGGACGGCAATGTTTGCAAATGAATACATGGAAATTTTAAGCATTTTTAGCTGTTTTTTTTTTTTCACCTCTTTTATGATTATGCCCTGGAAATGTGCTACACAGTAACACCGCTTACTTGGCAAACAAATATGCTTATTTGCAAAAGAGCAGAAAAAAGACAGATTAATAAATGAAATAAAATCTGAATAAATAGACGAACACTGTTTATTATATAAAAGTTGACATCTTAATACATACTGTCCATTTAATAGGTGTTCCATCACAACTGGCCTCAGATATAGATGTAGTGGGCTTCTTGTGTATCAGACGGTGCCTCATTAATCTTAACAGCGCTGTCCACACAACAAAAAGGAGAGGAAAGCAAATTGCTGTATTTAATTAATGCACAGCCTCCTTTGTTACACTACTGCTCAGCATCTTTCAGTCCACAGTAGGAGAGAAGGAACAAGAGAAACTGTACACACAGAGAATGCCAAAGAGAGAGTGAGAAGTAAAAAGATGGAGGTGGAAAGAGGGGATAGAGGGAGAGAGAAAGAAAGACAGGGTCTAAAAAATGAATGGCCGAGCAGAACAGGCTGCATCCATCGGCAAACTTTATAATGAATGTCTAAGTTTGGCAAGCATGATGGATGAGTCAGGAATGGTGTTTGTCACAAATGCAATCTTCTTTGAATCACTCTGCTGTTTCTCAGTTCAGGGCAAAGGCTTGTGTGCTGTTTGGAACCAGCTAGAGTGCTGCCCTAATCATGTCATTAACGTTTAATGATCTCACAATGAAGTCAATGACTACAGAGTACATATGTATAACAAATTCCTCATATCAGTGTGTGTAAATGTTAATCTCATTAGACTTGTTTACAATAGCATATTGAACGATTAAGGCAAAGCTGCTGCATATTAGATTATCTTTGAGTGATGAGTTGTAGCTGTGGAGCTGAAATGACATAAAGCTTATATGACTGTCATTTTGTACTGTACCTCTACAACTGAGCTAAGCCCACTACTATGTTTAGTGAGTACCCAGGTTGTTTAATGCTTAATAGCCACAGTCTGCAACTTAAGCTAGTACTAGCATGCAACTCTAAATGGATGCACTCAGCTGCTGCAACTACTATTGAGAGGATGGAGAAGTCAGGTTTGAGACCTTATTTTTCGTATACATTTTCAGCAAAGGCAATATTGAATTGTCACTGTTCAAATACTTCTGGACCTGATTGTAATTTTGCACATTTACGCTTGATTGAGGCAGTTTAGACTAGTTTGTGTGAATTTTAAGTTGACTTTATTTCTGACACATTTTTGCAACAAAACAATCTGTTTTCTATTTAATTAGACTTACTATTGCTGATGCTATTTGATAGATGGTGATATTTGATATTTGGGGAAGGGAAGCTTAGAAATTGGGTTTAAATGTCAGTTTTCGACAGAGTTTGTTTATGAGGTATATGAGGTGATATCAAGTCGTTCTGTAGGTCATCACACTTGTATCAAATCTGCCCACTGCCACTGCCTGTGTCTCCAGGCTGAAAGAGTACAGTCTCCCACAGTCTTCTTGGTCCACAGGACTAACAGCAGGGTCCATTTCTCAGGGATGTGGGTGGCCAGCTGCTTGGCTACTCATCAATATCATGCAAGTATGTTGCTGTGATCTGCTGTCCGTGTCCTCTCAGCTTAGATCAATAACACGAACTGATTGTACACCCCCTCAAACACCCATCCCCACCTCCACTCTCTGAGGGATTAGTGTGTGCCTTTTCAACATCATTATCATATATCCTCTTTTTGAAAGGGCAGCGTCAGCTAGACTGTTAGAACCCTACAGAAATTCACTGGAAAAGTTAAGCTCTACAACAGCAAAGGTAGTAATTTAGTTGGTAACACTTTACAATAAGGGTACATTAATTAACACTAGTTAATACATTAATAAGCATGAACTACCAGGTAAGTAAGTTTAACTAATGCATCTACTAATCATTTACTAATGGTAAGGGTTCATACACTTTTTCCAGGATAAAATTCAAGCACTTTTCAAGCACTTTCAATGCCAATTTTCATTGCACATTTCACAGCACACTACAGCTGTGGTAAATTACATAAAACACACACATTAAAAATAGATGGTATAATGCTTTAGGTCACTTGACAAATGACTTCACTTTAAATTAAAAAATTTGGTAGGCAGTAAATCACGAATGAAACAGCATGAACAAAAAAACTCCACATAGAAAAGGCCGGGCATTGTAGGGATCAGGGATTTCAGTTTGTGGATAACTGGCCTTCTTTCTGGGGCCGTTTGAAGTTTGAATGAGTCATATCAATTATCATATCCCCAGAAGCACAGGTCGGGGTGGAGGAGTAGCAGCAATCTACAACTCAAGCTTATT
>JAUBNQ010000023.1:17634998-17683634 GCA_032353495.1 Ctenopoma kingsleyae
AGTTTATAATCACCATGAGAAACTAAACACCAAAAACAGGTTTTATATTTAACCATGGGGAGCTGCGTGCTGCGTTTGCAGAGAAGCGTCTGCTTTCTCCCTTTAGAGTCCGTTTACTGGGAACCACTCATCTGATAAACAGTGATTACTGTGATAAGGTTTTTATTGTCTCATAAAGATTTGTTTTTTTTATCAAATTGATATTCAACCTGGTGATTTTGTAGTTTCGTTTGATAATGCCACAGTTTTCCGGAATTTCCACACAATTGCAGTTCGTTAGAACTTGATTTAAAGTTGTTATATCTTATCTCTTTATAACTGTCGTTTTCTAGCACAATTTTGTTAATTTTGTTTTTATCAGTTTGAGAAAACGCGTGTGCGACTTTTGCCCGACCTCCAAAGGCGCAGGCTTCTTCTGTCTGAGCGTTTCCCTTTTCCTCCCAGTTATGCCGCCCTGCTTATCTATTTATCTTTGTGGGCTCCCAGCAACTTCCTCTAATTTTTCTTCAGAAGTTTAACACGCCCATGGCTTGTTTTATTATCTCGGCATCGCTGTGGCAAAGAGTTTGTACGCCTAGTTTGGCTGCTCCAGCTGCTGATTATGTGTGGATAAATGCGTGCGTGCGTGTATGTGCGCGCTCACTCATCTTTGTCTGTTTGCGCATTATATTGGAGTGTTTTCCTGATTGCTTTACACTAACAGTAATAACGTTTATATTATAGTATAGACTACCAGAATACAACATAATAGAATACAATACAAAGAATACAATAGGAGGCTGTCTGTCCCAGCAGATAACACACTATCTGTATCTATGTCTTTGGCCTCACAAGAAATGAAAGGGAATAAAAACATGACCTTTCACCACCTCCTGTTTCCTCATTTCCTCTCTTTTCTGCAACTGTTCTGCTGGATCATTTTACACCCACTGATTTTTGTAAAAAAAAAAACAAAAAAAACACTTACTGTACTATACTTAGCGTTCAAGTACACCTGTAAAAAATACCTGACACTTTCAAATCCTGTTGACGCTGTGACTTCTTAATCTGCTATTTTTTAAACAGGTTTAAGAAGTACCCCTGAGGTGTAAACCATGTCTTATTATCAGAGACATATCATTTGATTGAAGAGACAAACTTGTTAGGATCGTAGAGAGCCAAGTGGGCGGACGGGTGGGGAGCCTTCACTGCTAATAGATGTGCTTGGTGACCCAGTAGCCAGCATTTTCTCCAAATGCAAAAAAAAAACAGTGATGGAGGGGGTGTTTAGTGTGTGATTTAAAAAAAAAAAAAAAAAGCACCCTGTTGGCTGCCTGCATATTGGGGTTAGGTTGTATTGAGACAGGTAATAACACCTACGCTTCTTTTGAAGATTGAATGCAAATCATTTCTCCTGCAAAGTGGAACTGCCGTGCCTCTTCCACACAAGAGTGCAACTCGGGTTCAAGTATTAGGATCAACCTGGAATTAGATTATTTCAGCTAGCTTTTCAGTAATGTGCCATTTGAAATTGTGTTAGTTTTTTTTGGCATATTTTAAGGAGGGGGAGGGAGAATAACAATCTTGTTTGTTTATGGTGACTGTGCAGTGTATATGATACAGTGATTTGGCTGACATAATATGACAAGTTACGTCCTTGGGAGCACTATTAGCTTGAGGGATTAAGATGTGAAGAGGTAAAGGAGGCAGTGAAGAAGTGAAGGCAGGTGATAAATTCAGTAAACAGAGAGGAGAGGAAACAGTGAAGTAGAGGCCAGTGGAGTGGAAGGAAGAGAAGGTAATGTTAAACATCTCTCTAACTTAATTTGAAGGTCTCTTTGAACAAAACCCACCCTTGGTGATTATCTGGAGTAACTTACAGTATATGGAGGCCTCTTTCAGTAAGTGTAAGTGTGTGTTTGCAAGTGAAGATAAAGTGAGAAAAGGATGAGAATCATTTTAATCATTCATATTTTCTTCAAAAAAAAATCAAACATTCACTTTTATATATTATTTTCAAAACATCTTTTAAAAAGTGGATTTATTTTAACATGCTCGGATTAGAACATTTTGTGGGTGGGATCATACATCTGTAAAGAAAAAAAGAAAAAAAAAAGCAAATTGCATTTCCTGTGTATGATGTCTAATGCTGCAATATTATAATTTTTTTCCACCTTGTACTTTGAAATGATATCTACAGTAACAGCACTACAAAAGAAGAAAAGATGTGTGAAAAGCTTCTTTGCTGTTTTATGCTCCCAGTAGGAACAATAGCATTAGCCGGCATCTCAACCTGACAAAATCCTCTTATCTCCCCCAATAAAACAACTACTGTAGTTATATACCCCAGGGATATTACAGCAACTGAGTCTCTTTAATTTCATTATATATAGTCCTACCTCCTTTGCAGTCATATATCATATATTCTGCATAGCTCTGTTTTTCAGTGGTATCTATATGTCACAGTAAAATGTGTATGAGAAATACAATGGAGTGTGTTTATATGCTTCACATCCGTGCCCACATGTTATTCACGCCATTGTGGGGGGAAAATGTCTGAGCCATCAGAACAGCAGGATCAGGTGTTTTTTCACTATGGATTAAGCCAGGTGGTTGGTGGTTTCCCGCCCACTTACTGTCTTTTTGTCCATCCATCAGTCCGTCTGCGGATCATCTTAACTGTCAAACGGCACAGTTTGAACAAGCAGCAGGCACCGCTGGACTGTAATCTGTGCAAATTATACTCTCTATTCACAAACCGATTAGATATGTAATCTGTTGAATCATGATGACAGAAGCAATCAAATTACTGCTATATCTACTGCGTCTGAAATTGTTCCCAGAGATCAAAAGCATTCTTCAACCTAAAAAATGGCACAGATTCATGCAGTACTTTAATGGATTCTAACATGGTTTGCTTAAGGTTAAGCAACGATCCATTTTTATTTAATTTGTTTTCTGCCCTTTCAACAGCCCTGTGGCCCATTTTTTGACAATCCATTACTTTTAAAAAGAGTCCTCACTTGCTTGGTGCAGTGAATGGTTCCACCAGAGGCTTTGTATTAGCCTTAAGGAAGGGAGATATAATTTAAATGTGTGAAGATGTCATATATTTTGACTAATGTAAAATAAAATGTCATTACAGATATGTACGTAGGTTCTACTTTGTACACGCATCTGTCATCACTGTTAAGTTAATGGAGCTCACAAAGGACTGCAAACATTAACATATATAATTGCATTTTGGTGATTGAATTAAAATGTGAAGTTCAATGATTTGTGCATTAACTGCCTCATAATCCCACTGATATATTCTACAATTTTAAGATTATCTAGTTATAATAAAAGAGGCAGGAAAATGATGCATTATGTATGACTTTATTGATAAGGCAATGGTGCTATTTTTACAACACAAAGGAAGAGAAATCCAGAACATACTCTGGAGCAGGGACAGAGCTGCTGCTGCCGCTGCTCTCACTGGTGAACAAGCCTGTTGTGGGTGTTTGGTTCTTTTCCTGATGGAGCCACCAGCTTATGTTTAATATGCAGATGTTAAAAGTGTTCTTTGGTCAGAGTTTCACCTACTATAGATGCATTTTAAATGTTTTTTTTTCTTTTTTTAGCAAATGCATTCCTAAATGTAAACATACTCATAAGAAGTTTAATATTTACATTTTATTTATTTAATTGGTTTGCTAAAGTGAAGTAGAAGTACTTCAAATTTGTAGTTAAACACAGAAATTAAGTAAATGTACTGAGTTACATTCCACTGATCCTAACCCTGTGGTCTACAGTATATTCAAAGCTGTATTTACTCTCACTCACAACTTTATCAGGTATACATGTACAATCCACAGCAGCTCTTCCATGAATTCTACTTTTGCAAGGTTATAATTTATTGTGTATTTGTTGACCACCAGAAAGCTCATAATTGTACTATATGTTTATTATTGATGTCATGGTGGTGGAGTCGTAAGAGGTGTTTCTAATGTTTTGGACATAAGTGGGCCAAAACATTACTTACACCTCTTCATACAGTGCACTCCAGTATCACTCCATGCAGAGCTGCTGTATTTGATTGCTGTACAACCAGTGTGGGAATTTGCTTTAAAATTGTGTAACACAACAGTTCAAAGACTTAGTTAATATCAAAGTTTTATATTTTTTGTTATGCTCAGTGCTGAGGAAACAACCTGCACATCATACACATGTATCTTAGCATAAAATACAGTAACTGCAGCCCCAAACCCCCCCTCCATCCTGTTGTGGTGAGCCTCACTGTAAATAACCTAAGGTGGCTGCAGTGAGAATGACTGTATTTTTTAACTATGTGTCTCAAAGGGCTTTCAGAAGGTTCATGTTTCACAATAAGGTGAGAAGAATGCATGAATGATGACGTGGTGACGACGAGAAAGGAGCTCAGTGCAGTTTTTATGTCCAGCCACCTAAAAATAAATGTGTCATAAACATTACCTCATTTACTTATTTACTTCCACATTACAACCAGTCTGAAGCGGAGAAGATGTGTCTCAGGTTTAAATGCAGAGTCACGCTTATTCACACAGACAGGAAACGGCAGGAAAAATGTTGCTGACGTGTTTTCACTGTCACAAACTGAGCAGCTGGCTTTGGAACTGATTTTAGGGTGAGGTCTCAAGGCCCAGATTTGAATTTCTGTATCTTAAATGTGGGTAAACCAACCTGTCTGAAACAACTGTCTGTCTGTGCTACAGTTTAGATATTGACACACAGATCTTAGACAGTCATGTTTTATACAGTTGACAATTGTTTCAGTATATTGATCTGATGTTCAGAACCATGATCCTTCGCATATTAAATCACTTGGCCAGACAACAAGCTCACAGCTCACATTATAAAATTACACCAGATGTGATTTGCATGTTTAAGATATTTCTCTTCATCTGGGACAGTGTTGTGCAGTGTTGATGTTTTTGTGTGTGGACTGTAGGCGTAGCTGTGCTTTAAGCTAAATGTACCTGCTCACAAAACGAAATCCTGATTCTTAGCAGGTATAATGTTTCCTATATTTTCATTAATTCAACAGCTGTTAATATACGTAGAGGAAAAGTTAAGAGGTCAACAAAGCTAGTACAATACTTTATCTGGGAACCACGAATGTCTGCACAAAATTCATCCAGCAGTTAAAATATTTCAGTCTGTAAAAAAGTAGTGGATCAAATGAACTACTGCCATTGTCCCCTTTAAAGCTTCACATATGCTGTGCTTCTTTCTTATAAATGACCTGATATTTTTGCAGGTCCTGTACTTTGTGTGCTCAGCATGCATGCCATGTCTTAGCTAATTTTCATATTTACTTTGAAACAAATGCTTTTTAAATAGCAGAAGATACTTGTAGAAAATACAGGACTTTGTATAAAATCAATTTCATTTTTCTGTTTAATTTTACAAACTAGCCTCCGGCTGTCAGAAGAGTCTTGCTTTGGTTTGGATAGACTGGGCTGGGAATGCCAGATGGTGGGCTTTTACATAACTGCAAATAATCTTGGCAATTGGTTGACGCTTTATTGTTGAAAAGGAAAACATGGATGTCAGAGAAACAGAAACAGACAACTTGAATATAATGCCCCCATCCTGTCTTATCTGGGCTCTTTTGGTGTTCCAGAAAGCTTAAGTTAATGTAAACTGGTAAACAGAATGTGTTTTATATGGCATCACTTTATAGCAACATGGCCGTGTTCAGATACAACATAATGTGTTGCCATTGGTTTCTTGTGCAATAATTTTCTGTCTTTACTGGCTGAATTAAAAATATCTGAATTTAATTTAATACTCAGTGGTGTCTGCATATAAAATTTGTCACATGCAACACTGAAAGCAAAATCTCAAAACCCAAATCATACTGAAAAACCTGATGTGTTAAATTAGTTGGGAGATTCCAGGCATTCAAAGCCTAATCACATGTAGTGTATTTTACTGTCAAACTGTTCTTTTAAAGTATTCAAATAAATGTACAGATAAACTTACACACTTTACACTTAAAGCTGTAAATTGTGTATTATCGTGTGGAAACTGCCATATCGTGACACAGATAAAGGTTGTACTTTCCAGAGCTGATGATAGCAATGCTACAAAAAAATGCCCCAAGCTGTGCTTACACATAAAGCACAGGCTGTTCACATGTTTTCAGAAGTCAATGTTTAATATGTTTACAAGCAAATTAAGAGTTTTTTCTTTACTCAGACTTTAATCTGAAAAATAACTATATATATATAATATATATATACCATATAAACAATGTGGGGCGGAATATTTGCATGTAAAACATAGCAGAGAAGTATAACAGGGTCTTAAGTCTAGAGAAGTGATTGTTCTGGCAGGAACAAATCCAGCTGGGACAAGTGCAGTGCTTGGCCCTCCATCATCAACACCACTGTGGTGTCCTTGAGCAAGACCCTTAAACCCAGCGACTCCAGTGGAGATGCTCAGTGGCCACAGATCAGACTCTGGTTGCACTGCAACGTCCAGGTGTGAAAGTGTGTAACTGTGTGAATGCGATCAGGGCATTCCTACCTTGCACTGGCACACAAGAAAAACATTTTTTTGGTTTATGTAACTCTGCTGTTGCTGTATACTGCAGTGGAAGGTTGAAATAAAATGTGAATTCAAAGTGAGAAAAAAAGCTCTGTAATTCAATCTAGCACAGTGGAAACAGACACAGTAAGGGGATCAGTGTTTCAACAGTCACTACACAGCCCAGGCATTAACATAAGCACAATATATCCCTGACTTGTTGGAAAAATAAGTTCTAGCGAAAGCATGAGCAGACAGAGAGTGAAGAAGAGCACTGGGCTTCACATCAGACCATGCAACCTGAGTTTCACTGCCAGGATTATCTGGAGAGGAAGGCCTGTGGACAGCTGCTGCCTCAGCCCCAAGAGGGTCTTGCGTCTCTCAGTCTGAGCCTTCGAGGCAGCTCTCTGTAACTGCCAGCTTGGGCAGTGGAGGAGGAAGTGGAGACGGTTGAGTTTGCTGGAGATTTTTGGTGGGGCTGGGATGATGGTGTGTAATACAGCGAAAATCCATTGTTCTAGTTTTTGTGATTTTTTATACCTTTCTGTTATTTTAACCTCATACTGATTCAAGTTCTGTGTTTTCTCTGTATCCTTTGTTTGCTTTCTTCCTCTTTTCGTCTCTCCTGTCCACCCGTGTACAGGTTAGGAGGATGAGGGTAGAGCAGGGAAAGCGCATATGAAGGTCTAGGTCAAGATAACCACACCTGATCTGTCTTGCACTGAGCTCTACCCACACTGCAGAACACACACTCACGCAGCATTTTAATGCATCCCCACCTACCATTATTACAATAGTGTATGATTCACCAAGCCTTATGGAGCTACCGTGGAAAATTGCTTCCACGGGGGCAGAGTTGTGGGGGGCAAAAAAGGGAATATCTACAGAGACAATAAAGCCTGAAAAGGAACCAGTTTGAAAATATTTCCTGTAATGTGTTTTCCATAAAGCTATGTGACACATATGTGCATGCATAGAATGGAGATGTGATAAAATTGGACATCCGCATACAAAGGAACACAACCAATAGGTAAAATTAAGGAAAATAAAGTACATTAGTACCTATTTGTTCTGAGTTGTCATGACTAAGACGGAATAGACAAATAGTTTACTTGATACACATCAATTACCACTGAGGTATGACAGGGAAGAAAGTTAACACCTATCTGAAGCCAATAAAGGCCCATTACAGCTGGGTGTGACATGGCTCTGTAACGCTGTCAACCAAGAGAGCAGACGTCTACCTCTGCACAGTGCTGTGAACAGAGGAGTAAGGCAGGGAAGGACCACAGATCTTCATCCATTATTTCTCTTTTAAATGTTGACTTTAGGTCAGAAACGTTTGAGTACATACAGTTATAGTTGTCCTTGTTGTTACAGTATTTACAAAAGGCACCAGGACTGAGAATCAAACCTGTGTTTTTTTTTTTTATTTTGACTGTAATTAAAAGTGGACATCAGGCTTGTAATCTTCCTCCCTAGTTATTTGACCAGACTGCAAATAATCCACAATGTTCCACATTGTACTGTATTTAGGCCTGCTTTGTTTGTAGGCATGTGGTCAGTCCACCTATCTGTTCCAGACTAAAATTAATGAACAATTGGATGAAATCCTGTGAAATTCTCAGATTCCAAAATACAGATTATATTTGGATCCACATATGGTATTATCAGTACATCAACTTCTCCACTTTTTTGCAATATTTTAAATATTTTCCAGCATTTCCACTGTGGCTTATTTATATCTGAATTGAAACTGCTTATAAACTGCCAGATGGAAGCTCACTATTATTCGTACATGTCGCCATGCTGGCATTTACATTCAACCCAAAGGTTCATTGTGCCAAAACACAGTTGCATCAGACTGCTGGTAGACATATAGACATTTACTGTTAGAAAAATGTAGGTGTCTTATATTAAATGACATGTAGAGCTTTGTGGTAAAAAACCAAAACAGTAACAAGTTTCATTTTAGTATTGTAATGAAAGCAAATTTAGTTAGGATTAAAACTTTGTTTTTTTTACAGTGGGTGTTTTTGTTTGTTTTGTTTAGTCATTTCTCAACTATTTGTTTGCCTGAACCTCCACTAGGATTTTGATGTTTTTGTCCTCTTTTGCATGACTTAATAAATAAAGCAGCAGAAGGAGATTCTGGGTGTTAAGTGGTCAGCCCTACTTTGGATTGCTTTACTGGTGTTGCTCTACTTCAAGCAGTCCCCAGTTGTCTTCGTGGTGTGAGCAGTGTGTTACTCTCTCTCTCTCTCTCTTTTTCCTGGCTGCGAGGAGTCGAGCTTTGGAAATAGTTCACATCAGATGGGACGCTTGGCTCCTGATGATGGACACTGTGTTTGTTTCATACATGCATGATGAGCAGCTCAGCTCTCGGCGGGGGCCACCAGTCATGGCATAACTCTGCTGCTCATGGTCAATGTGTCGCCTAGTCAGAGCTTCCCCTGGGAGAAAACATGCTGCGCTTCATACTTGGCTATTTGATACAACAGTGTGTATTCTGATACATTCCCATGGGTTTACTGATGCAAGAAACAAGCATGTGGACTGAACTCAGACTCAAACAGAGCATTTAATTGTTGCAGAAAGTCTGGTTTCGAATGTATGTCTTTTCTCTCCATAGAAAGAATTTGTGTATGAGCACACATAGTTAGACAGCTATGAATTTGAACATCTTATGATTAATAGCTACACACTTGGGGGAGATATATAGAACAGGATTTTGCGCATGTAATGGAATATTAAACTGTAATCCAAGCGACACCAAATATCATAACTCATTGTGCAGTCGGCAGCAAATGCTCAGGGTCAGCTCAGCGTGAGGACCCTGCCACAGATGGGACTGTGGAGGAGGGATTAGTTTTTATCATTTTTTTAATATCTCCAGCATGGCTTGTAATGCATTAATTCAGACATGCATTGAATTTATTGGTGAACTGAGGCAGGGTTAGAGGAAAAAAAAACATTGGTAACCCATCTAGAATGGTGACCCTTTTGATAAATAAAAGATCCTGCGGAAATTTGCCAGACAATCTCAGGGATTTGATGTTGTTGTTAAGACATGTAATAACAGAGTCTTGTTTGCACTCTTATTTGTCCTTTCGGCATCTCATGAGCTACATGGGATACTTTATTGAGATTAAACCAAGACAATATTGTATATTTGTAGAGGCTGTTTTTTGTGGATTTGTTTCCTGCACAATGTTTTCATATGTAAGAATTGTCTTTATATATTGTTTCCTGTATTCAAAATTATTGGAGGAGATTTTAGTCAAGAAGCGAGCACTCCACAGAACCATTTGGTTTCAGATCCCTTGCTCCTCTCTCAGTCTATTTCCCTGACTTTCTCTCTCACTGTCTTTCATCTTACACCTCTTTCACCTACCACCTGCCTGCCAAAACCTTCACAATTGAACCTCTATCTTTCACTCTGTCACTTCTCTTGCATGGTCTTTCCACTTCCTCATCTGCCCCACTCCCCTGCTTTGATACTGCCCATGCAGGTTCCCACAACTACTTTGCCAGTGTGTCTGATTAAAATGAAACCCTTGCAGAAATAAAATATGTGAGAAGAATTTCATAGTTTCAGCTTCCAGCTCCTTGTGCTCTGATAGCTTGTGCTGATGGAGACGAGATTTGCGTTTTATTTTCCGTTTTTCCTCTCCTGGTGGTTTCTGGCTTCAGTCACTATGTTTCTCTCAGGGTGTTTCTGGATCAAGACCTGGCAGTTCTCACTGATGAATTATATAAAATCTCTGCTTGGTTTTTAGTTAATTAGTCCATGCAATGAACAAGCATGGGGACGGGGAGATTGATGGCAAGAGAGAATGAATGGTGTGTGTGGAGGGGGTGTGGGTAGACTTTCCCTCCTTTAACTTGGTCCAAGTTGGCCCAAAGGAGGTTGCTGGGGAGCGAGTCTAGGTCAGGGCTAAGGAAGGAGAGGAGTGCAGTGCGAACTGAACTTGATGCTGTCTGCATACAGAAGCATCAGAAAATCATCTCACATCCTAACTGCCCTCATATTGGTGAATTTTTATTATGCTTTTCATGCAGGACTTCACTGTCTGTGTGTGTTAGATGTCCTTGACAAGCATTTTACCACTTTTTCCTTTTGGTTTTATTAGAGATTTTGAATGTGAGAATTATATTTAAGTGCTGTCACTGGGAAAGTTACTAAGTGGACTTGTAGAACCAGCACGCAAATTTTGTTCAGTCATTGTTTGGCAAGGCTCACTGTGCATTTGCTTGGATTAGATGCAGTGTCTGCTGGTGTAAACTAAAATTGTTGGACTGGCTTTGTTGGAATGGATTAGATCAATATTAAACCATCGACAAATCAATTACAACCTGAATGGAGGCATATGTCACTCAATTGCATGTTTTTGGTGTTTGACTAGACAATAAATACATGTTGAATTCAAGTGTGGAGGTATCTGAAATTCCTATTTACATAGGCAAAACTGATTTATTTCTAATTAGCTCCTGCACACAACTCCAGTCATGCGCACAACTGAACTACGCAGTCATGCCCGCCTGCATAGGTTAGCAATCAAGTTTTCCACAGCTTTGCTCACGACAGGTTTTACTTTGTGTGTTTAGAGTGTGTGTGGTATGTTGCACAGAAAGTAAAGTTATGAAAGAAGATTTATTTAGTTTTCTTTTGAAAATTTATGACAACAATGAATAAAGTTTTTTTTTCTGCAACAATAGTTTGATGTTTTCACCTGTTCACAGCACTTCACAGCTCTCTGTGCAGTGCAACCTGCCGAGTATTGGTAAGTTTTCCCTCAAAAATGTTTTCTACTTCAGTAGCATTGTAAATGTAACATGTTATACGGTGATTCATTGCATACAGCAACAACAACAAAGAACAGAACAATAGAGAGAATAGAGCTTAGTAAAGTAATGTTACCTTCTGTAATCTGTGTTGGTGAGGTTCTTTGTCTTGTCCACTGTCATATTCTGGATCTGATTATGGCTTGAACATGTATAGCTTTAAAAAGTTGACATACTGAATGATAAATAGTTGAAACTATGTGAAATTGTAAAGCATGTGGATCTGGTATGAAAACATGAGTGGCGCTCAGTCACCGTGTATTTCAGTCAGAGGATCGGGGTCAGAGGAGGTACTGCATTAAGGCAGATTATAAGAAAAATAAGCTTCTATTTCAACATAGCACTAGGATAAACATATGAGCATAAAACTGTGCATAATATGGCCTATTTAAAATGACCCATCTTTATGTTTTCTTGACAAGCAACCTATTGTAGTCGTGCAAGTGATGACTTTTTTCTCTTCATTTAATGATGTAGTATGATGCCGCTTTAGTTACTCATACTCATGTCCCTTATTAACTTTAAAGAAATATAATGTATTTTTTTGATAATATATATAGAATAAAACCTAAAACCTTAATATGAAAAGCTGTCCCAGAATGACTGAACATGACTATCAATATGACCTCAATACACAAGTAAATTTGGTCAGAAAAAATGCAGGTGAAACCAGTTTCTTGAAGCCTCTGTTCACTTCACTCAACAGATGTCACCCTTCCCTTGGCAAACACGTGGAGCAGACCTCAACATGCATGTACTGACACGATCAGTCAGTGACAGTGAAATAATGTGGCACCTAGAGAAATAGACAGACAGAGAATGAGGGTAGCAGGTGACAGACAGAGATACACACACATATGTTCCACTCGTAAGAGGACATCTCACTGCAGAAGGTTGCGCTTCACTATGTTCAGCTAAGAGGAATGTGAATACTGTAATGCAGCAAAAACCATAAGGGCAGCTGCAGAATAGTGTAATTCCTGAAGGACCAAATAGGGAATGGCGATCATAGTCTTCTTCCTCTTCTTATGACTTTGGGTAGAGATCTGACAACCTTGTGACCTTAAACTCTCAGTGCATGTCTGCTGGAGTGACATATGTTGCCTGAATGAATGGATGAAGTTTAACTAACTACAGTTTGGGATGTAAAAAGAAGTAATTGCTTGAGTGAATCACTAATTTGTGAGCTCTGTGATCCAGATTACCAATCCTGTGCTTGCTACACCATTTCTGTCTTCTCTTTTTTTGTTTTTTGTTAGAGGTAATACTTGCTGTTTCCAGTCCAGTTAGTGGTTCAAAGGCTTATTGCTGCCAGTCTCAACATTGTTCAGTTTAGATGCTGAATGATGTTCTTCAGTACCATTCCTAACAGTCAGTCCTCAATCTGTAAGCTTAACATTTTTATGTATATCCAAAAACATTCCAAAAACAACAACAAAGACTGAATATCTTTCCCAGCCATGTGAGTATTAGCATAGCTTTGTGGCTTGCAGTGTCAGTTAGTTGGTCCACTACTATGGCACCGACAAAAATATATAAACAATTTGGGGATGAGTTGTGTTATTTGTGTACAGATAATTCCACAATCATCAGTTGTGACTTTAGTGATCTCCTACCTGGGATTTTTATTTAAATGTTTTCACTATTAAATTAATTAAGTCTGGTTAGGGTTAGGATTTTGTTCTTACCTAAACTTTTTATTTAGTGTTATCATCAGGTTGAAATTTCAGTTGGTCTGCAGCTCTGTATTTTGTACTAATTAGCAAATGATAGTATGCTAACATGCTAAACTGAAGTAGCAACAATAGTTAGGAATGTACAAGATAGCCCGGCACAAAATTCTGACAGTGTCAGAAATTTAGGATGACCATCTTGCAATGCGATTGCTTCTGCATCCCACGTATACTAAGCAACCAATCAGAAAACCACATAAAATGATCCACAGATCAATGCAACATAACAACGTGATGTTTTTGCTTACAGTTGTAGTGGTACAGATAGATCACACGCACTGGACAATGTATTCTTGTTATTGATTTGCATCCTAGTCCACGATTCAGTAGGTGTTATCATCATGCAGTCAGGGAGCATCAGGGAGCTGATGTCATACCGAAGTTGCTTACAGTGTGGTTTGCATTAAACTTATACGGTTGCTGAAATATCACAGTTTGCAGGCTCTCTTACTATTGTCTAGTTTTGTCATTCACGACATCTACGATTACCACCTGTTTTACCAACTGTTGTTGTTTTCTAGGTATTAATTTATATTTTTTCTCTGACACTCTGTGTGGTTAGATGTTTTCTTGTAGTCAAGATAAGGAGGTGAACTTATGTCTTGCTACATCAGACAGCAGAGTATTGATAGGCCGGCGGTATGTCTTGATGACCCGCTGAGCCACATAAATCAAACACATGCACACAGAAGGACAGAAGGAAAGAGATTAAAAGATATCTGTGAGAGATTGACTACCTTGTTGCCTTGTAAAATGCAACTGCCAAAAGGTTAAGAGAAAAAAAAACATTGTAGTCTATATGCACCTGTGGAGTGGTCTGGAAATTCCTCTATAGACCTTGAATGTGTAAAACCTCGTTTCAAGAGCGACACACACGCAGAATTTATGGTGTAGTTTACTAGCTCAGCATCATTCTTGTGATCAACTTGAGGGCTTAACCTTAAAGTAATATAAAAAATGATGTGGCCACAAATTTTGCTCTCACATAATTGTGTGCCTCAAGGTTTATCACGTCTTACAAAATCTCATCAGGCAAAGCAATTTGTATTTAACTGGATGTGCATCATTTGGAGCTTGCCACATCCACTAAATAGAGATTAAAATGAGATTTACAAATTAATGATAAATGTTTTTGTTTTGTTTTTTTGTAATTTTCTCGGATGTTTAATCCATGAGGTCAGTGCTTTCAGCTAGACCCCTGTGTCACACAAATCAATTCAGTAATTCACATTCCTCCCCCACCTTTTTTTGCATTTTTATATCAGATACAGTATCTGTTCCAGTTAATATGTTTTATAGAACAAAGATTACAAAAAAAAGAGGCCGGATAAAAAAAAACAAAAGGCTTTGAAATTTCACGTGTGTTCTTAAATAATATGTGTGTTTTAGACCATGTTAGTGTTTTTGTCCCCTCATATAATACTGTTGCACCTAAACACCTCTCTCTTTATGCACATTGCCCCCTATTTTGGTTAGAATTGATTTTCATCTGCGATAACAAATGTTCTTTGTTGCGATATCAACCCACCCTCCCATTTTCATTTACCACATCTGATGTAGCAAAGATTAGATTCTGTTGCCAAATGGTTTAGTTAATGATTTCATTCTTTTTCTTTATTGAGATATCAAACCCCAGTGTCTCCTTTCCATTCACATTTCCAGGGTTGTAGTGATTACATTCTGTTGCCAAATAATTTTATACTTGTTTTATAGATCTGACTGAATGTCATGTCATCTAAAGAGATGTCAATCCTCTAAGTCTGTTTTTTTCATGTACATGCAATAGTGGATTTGTGCTGCAGTACTGAAATTTCTATTTTCTTCAATCTACATCTAATCAACAAAAAATCTGGAAAATAATTTTGACAACAGTTAATGTGGAGACCTTCCGGCAGTGGAGACATGAAAATGTTATGGTAGTCTTTACCATAGCTTTTAGTTGTTGACGGAACAATGAGGGACTATAGATAATCTAAATTAGTGTTTGTCATTTAATTTTTTAAGCAACATAACTATTAAATTCTGCTGTTCATGATTATTGACAAAGGCATTTGATATTATATTTATGATTACAATATAAAATATTGTTTTTATTTTGCTATATTTTGGTTGTCTTAAATTTGCTGTTAAAATCATTCAACAATAAAATCAAAATCATGTCATTGTTTCCTATTATGGACTTTCTGTTTGTCTGTGCTGCATGTGAGTAAATTAGGGACAATTAAAATTATTTTTCAGCTAGTTTTGTTGGTCATATGTGCTGTGTGTTTTCTGTGTGTTTAAGCCACATGTAGGATCAATTTTAGAATAGTCACTAAAACAGAGCACATTAAATAAAAACCTTCATTGTACTTGTTTTATGTCTGCTGTATTTTATTATTTGGAGGACCTTATAACTTAATAAATATGTAAATAAGTTATTAATAAATAAGAGTTTTCTCCTGCCAGTTATTTCTTTGATACAAATCCAAAGAACCTAACCAGAACAGAGATATAACTATTCAAAAAAATATATATAGAAAAAGACAGCTAGAAGTTTGATAACTGTTGGGTGACTCGCATTTTTATTAATTTCTTAAACAAAAAGGTCAAAGTGTTGTTACAGCAGTAGAGGTCATTGTAGAAAAAAAACATCAGCCTGCATTTTATTATGCAGATTTCTCAAAATACTATTTTGGGATGATCAGTGCAGCAGATTGTACACACAGTGGATTTTGTGGATTTTTGGTGTGGATTTGTAATAATTTTGGCTCTAGGAAGACTGTTTCAGTTTCCAGTTACCAACTAATTGGGATTGTCGAATAGCTGTGAATAGCCTTAGCAAGACAGAAAACAAATCTGCAAATAAAGAGTGGGCTGCTGGCTGTATTGGCTTATAAGGGTGTATTAGTAAAGCTAACAGAGTGTGTTTAGATTGTGATGTTCATGGGTTAATTGTCTCTCTGAGGCCAAGCCAACTGTAATGAGTAGAACTGTGCAAGAAATGTCCATGTTTATACTGTGGAGAAGGCATGATGACTCTGTAAGAGAAGAAAATGGGTTATATTCATATACAGTGACAAGAAAAAGTTTTACAGTTTCCTGGTTTTCTGCAAAAACTGGTCGTGATATGCGATGGTGGAAAAAGAATGTCAACAGTGTTTTAGGGACAACTACAGGAAGTGCATGGACTAGACCTGCACAGCGTCCAGGAGGATGTTGGACCATTATTCCCCACTTGAAGTCATTCCACAGCATCTGTATTGAGTTGAGTTCTGGGGTCTGACTGAGCCAGATTTCAGCTTTTCTGTCTCTGAAGCAACCCTGTCTCCTAGAAATTATGTTCCTATACAACTAAACTGCAACAGCAAATATATTATTATAGTTAATGTAATTATCACGTTGTGTTGAAACATATTTTTTGAATGAATGACGCGCTATATTTTACACAAACTGGGGTGGCACAAGCTGCTGCAAGTTCGAGACTAAAGTCCCGCATGAGGTTGGGTTTACGCAAGAAAGGACTGAGGGTTAGAGAAAAGCTTGTGTTTTGGTGTAAACTCTAATGCATATGTTTTGTGTGTGAAGCAACTGTTTCAGTTTCGTCTACTAAGATCAGGCTTTATCTTAAACTAGTGCTGTGATCTGTGAATCTCAACATTGGATATTTTTGTGGAAGAGAAGATGGGATGTTGTAGATCGTATATTTTGGTGGACAAAAATATGTGTACATTTTATTCATATGTTTTGTATTTGCAACTTTCATAGAAAATGTAATCCGGTTGCAATTACGTTCCATACAAAAAAATATTAGTGATCATTGCGATTGTATTTGTGTTTTGTCAGCTTAGAAATATTGTGTTTGTTGATTTGTGACTTTGGTAAAGATCAGATCACATGTCATGATCAATTTATTCAGAAAACCAGGAAATTTACTTTAAAGTTACTTTTTCCTTGCGACTGTACCTAGCATTAGCTAGACATGCAGCTAACTGCACTTACAGTTGGATATTGCTATATTTACTTGGGAAAAGTTTTACTTCTTTTAAAACAGTTACACCTGATTAGGGTCTGTTAGCTCTAGCCATGCAAATAGCACTTATTTTATTTGTTAAGAAAGTTACCTGTCAAAATTAAGTAACTCAACAAAAGACTTGTTATTTGAGTCAACTGGATCTGTCCTAATTTTCCCATAAATTGTAACGTCTGAGTCACATGTGTGACTGTATATTAATGGCCTGTCACAGTGGGTATTTTTTTTCGCATTTACATTTCATGAAATAATTGGAATGTAGATATACACGACGTGAATGTCTCCCTTTTCCTAGCTTGGTGCAGTAAGGGCAGAAATCTAAATGCTTGAAATGAGTGTTTCCTTTGGTGAAAGCTTCAGAGTGTAAGATGCATAATGCCATTACTGATTCAGTCAGCAGAGGGGGTTGTCAGAAAGACTGGAGCGAGCGAGGGAAGTGCAGCAGGAGGAGGGTGCAAAAGAAATCTCAGCTAAAATTAAAAAATGCCACAAAATGAAATAAAGATGAGTCCTCCACTGAGCCACAGACTGAATATAAAAGACAATCCTGTGAAATATACATGCCTGGTAGGCGAGGTGAGCAGAATGATAAGTTCCAACCTCTACCTGTAACCCACAATAGCGGCCCCGATCCTGAGCCTGTTGATCATCCCAGAACATTTAGGGATCAAGCCAACTGCTGCGATCTGTCCAATGCAGCAGCTTCCTCCTCCCCTAGGCAACAAGAGACAGGAAGACATAGAAGGGAAGAGACCATTTCCCCATATTTAATAAGGTTTGGTGTTATTTTTCCACGTCTGTAATGCTTTTATTATTGCACATTGGCTTAGTGGTGAAAGGTATTGATTGTAAGCCGCAGCCCCAACTGGCACTAAAGAGAGGGAGATGGAGGATATGAGCTTTTACCGGCAGGTGATTTGTATGTGCTTAAAAGAACATGTTCATTCCTTGCCATGTAAAGTGTTATTTATACTCTGAATGTTATACTTGTGGGTGTATGTATTTTCTGAATCAGAGGAGTCCTACATCAGTTTCTGAAACTGTCAGGGAGTTTTTCTGTTGCAAGATCTGGCATGTACTGTAAAATGATGTGAATGGTACATGTATCAACATGACCTGTGAATGCTAGAAAAATACATACATTGAGTTTCATCTGGAAGAAGAAAAGAAAGTGATTTATTTATTTCAACTGATGTGAGTATTTAAAAAAAGCTATTAATTTGGCAAATATTCACACAACACAATAAGTCACTAAATTTACTTTACAAATCAGATTTTAATGATGCTTAATTCAACGTTGTTCTACAGCTCATTTAATCCTACTTAAGCACTCATGTACAGTACTTCAATAGCATATACAATTGTTATTTTTTCTATCAAACCTCTGACCAAATATAATGAATTGGGATGAGAAAAATAGAAAGATATATGGAGATGATGACTGAGTGATTGTGCTGGTGTTCCTATTCTTAGCCTTGCAGTAGGGAAGCAGGACTAATGATACTTTGTGACCTTAATGCCTAGCACTGAAGGTCAGCCTTCCACTGATGCATCATGTGCAAGGTGTCCTGGACCGCTGAGGAGCACTGCCAGATTGAGTTTGTTGTTGTTGTTGTTTCCTGTGACTTTGCCCCAGAATTTATCACTGTTCTTCCTGAAAGAATAACAGATAAAATCACAGAACAAGCAATTTATTTTGTACTGAAGCTCTGATGGAACAACCAACACTTGCTCTGTGAGTTACATTCCTGATTTTTTTTACTTGTGTCTTCAAGTTATGCAGTGGCAGTTTTAAAATAATGCTAATAGGAAAATGATGTAAAAGAGACAAAGAATGTAGGATTTTCCAAGTGACTGAGGACGTTGTAGTTACCTGGCTAGATTTGCTGATAGTTTATTGTCACCCAGTATCATCATGACGTTTGACATTTGCTGCCAACACCATTTCTGCAGTGGCAGAAGTTTGACTGCATTTACAGTTATCACATTCACTGTGAAGCCAGATATGACTTGTTTCATGTCAAAATTATATTCAAAGCATTATCTCGAAGCACTGCTCAGAAATGATTTATGGCACATGTACATACAACTTTTGTCTGAACTTTCGATTCTCGATCTCAATCCAGTGATTCTAAGTCATCAAGCTGATTATTTGCATTATAATGACAATTGAGGTATCATTTAATAAACAATTCTATAAATTGGAATATATGAAAGAAATGCAGTATAACTGAAGGCAGGTTTTTAAAATCACACAAAATTTAATTTATCAGTGTTATTGTAACTAACATAATTAAAGTGAAATTACAAAGTATATTTTTTTACAGTATCAGATGCTCTAAGGTGCTGCAATAATGAATCCTGATTGTTTGCATACCATTCCTAGAATGTTTCTCTGGTTTTGCAGGAGGAGGCAACAGTGCATAAAGATAAAAAGGGAAAAAGGACTTCTTAAAAAGACAAAACAAAAGAGAAAAGGAGTAGAGGAAAATGAATGAAAAAGCCAGTGCAGAGTAAGATGCAACCAGGAGGAAGGCTAAATGTTGACTAGAGGGAGGGAGAATCAGCCTGTCTCACTTGCTTGGATCATTAATTTGTGTTCTAATTAGCAGGAATGCCACAGTTGGAATGTGATGCCTGCATAAGGACGAAGAGCGAGCATGTGTGTGTGTGTGTGTGTCCTGTGTCTTTGACCTGCCCTGGCTCCAAGTCTCCTGGCTTGTTAGAAATGACAGATTGACGCTCTCCTACACCCACCACCCACCCATCTGCTCTGGAAACACGCCAGATCTTTTAGGCCCATCTTGTGTTTACACCATGTGGGTGTTTGTGTGTGCATGTCAGTCAGTTCACTTGTGTCATTGCAAGACTGTTTGGACCAGTGGGGGAGCACAAGAAAATTCTAGTCATGCTTTTGTTTCATCTATAATTTTTGCTACTGTGAATGCTAAGGCTGAGTTGGATTTGTTGTTATAAGTTCTTTTGGCCTTTCTAAGCACATGTTGTCCAAACTGTGGCTGTGCTAAACAGAACATGGTGTCAGGAACATCTTCGAGTAAATCAAGTTTGTTTGCCCAAGATGCAAGTCCTTGGCTTCAAATTCAGAAAAGACCAGATGCTAGCTTGTGAAACTATAAATTCAGCTGAAACTGGTCAAGATTTCCACCTACAGTACCCACTGTAAAAAAAAAGAAAAAAAAGAGCGAGAGTGCTAGAATTGACTTTAGAGGTCACTGTTCATTTCCTGTGTTCTCTCACTCATTGTGGATAAACTGCTTCAGCCAAGCTTTTCATCAGCTGTCCCCTGTTTTTTTAAAGACCCAGACAGTGCAGTGAGCCTTGTCTCCCCAGGGCCTGAAAACATTCATTTAGATAGTGCCAATATCCAATCTTCCAATACGTTTCTTCTGGACATATCTTTAAGGAAAAAAACGAGGGAGAGAAATGTAAGAGTGTTGATATCCTTTAGTCAGTGACATCACATTTATAAAGGCTGTGTGTTTGTATATGGGCTCTGGCGTACGTGTGTGTGTGTGTTTACTGAAGCTATTCCAGTAAAGCATCTGGCCCAGGGACAGAGGAGAGCTGCCCCACACAGTAATTGAACCACAGATCCTGCTGGACTATTAGTCACAAGTCTTGGTCTGTCCACAGTCTTTTATCGCTGTTGGATCAACACAAGCAGTGTGAATGAAAGCAGGTCAGTAATATAAATGTAGCTATCATAGCAGTGCTACATTTCCTTTTATACAAATCTGCTACAGTAACTGAGAAATTTATCAGTGTTGGTATCTTTTACTCACTGACTGATTTATAAAGGCTGTGTTTCTGTGTGTGTGTGTGTGTGTGTGTGTGTGTGTGTGTACACACATCTGGGTGTTGACAGTGACCGAGTGATCAGATCAGCTCCTGGGCTGCACCCTGCCTGCAGGTGAGATGACCAGAAGTGAAACAAAGCGACTGTCCTGTCTAGTGAGGCAGAGAAGAGGGAATACTGCTGTACTCAGATATGTTTTTGGCCTGATGTAAAGACAGCAGGCAGACAGACAGGCGACCCAGAAAGATATGGCTATACTACACCAGTTGTTGGCATGACACAAATAACCGCAGTGGACACAATTGTCTGTGGAAAGACAATCCTGTGTTTCTCATTTCTGTTCATATCTACTTTGATATTGGGTCTCGGAGTGTGAAACCAAGTTGAAAGATGGAAGACCACGGTCTCTGGAGGAGGGCGAGCAAAGAGGAAAGAGAGAGGGAGGGAGCATGTGAATTAATACTTCGAACAGTTCTGGATGAGCAGAGACACTGACAGCTTCTCTCTCTTTATTTTAGTTGGTCCTGGTCTTTCTTTCTTTCATTCCCCTCAAAATAGCATTACTGCTCTATTTGACTCCTGTTCATCTTCAGGCAGAAATTATTTTCTATGAAGTTTAGTACACACTAAACAGTCATTGGACTGATTAGGTTTCTACAGTATATACCCGCCCCCCATCTTGCAGCTCGTCCTGGGGAACAGAATGAGAGCAGGACCGCTGGTCAGCACTCTGGTTTTCTGTATCCAGATGGTGGATGTGAAAGATCCCAGTTAGGGGTCCCAGTGCTGCGTCCTTGAAGCCGAGTGATTTATACACCGGCAAAGGCATCCAAAAGGCAAGAGAGGAGGAAAGTTACTATACATTGTGTGCTTGAATGTGTATGAGTTGTTATATTAATTTCTGTCATGTGCAATCTCAACTTCATTTTAATCAAATTACTCAAAAAAAGAGCCACATTGGAGCCATCTTGTGCTTTCCATGCAAATTAGCCACTTTGTCGCTTCAGCTTCGGCAGTAATTGTGTGTTTTTGTGTGCGTGCATAACCTTGAAGTGAACAGGGGAATGTCGCCGTATCCTGCTGCCAGCACCTCTGAGAGGATTTATTCATTGCCACCTCCCACTGTTTTCTCTCCAATTAGCTCTGCAATCAGCCCCAGTGAAGACAGTCTGCCCCAAGCCAGAGAGCCATGTATCCCCTTGTAGGTTTGAACTTTGCCCTCACTTAACCCCACTCAGCTTAGGCCCCAAATGCATGGAGAGCATTCTTCACAGCAGGGAAAGAGCAGACATAGAAACACTTGGTCATTTCATCCTTGCCTAATCATCCTATTGCATCCCAAAAACCCAAAGGGAGAGGAACTGAGAGGCTGGTGCTCTGGCAGCAGGATGAAACAAAAGTGGGAAGATGGAGGAATGGAAGAAAGGAATTAAGGATTAGGGATGGAGGAATTAAAGAAAGGAAGTATCAGGAGCTAGTCACAGTTCTGTGGATGTCAGACAGATGCCTGGATGCTGGAGAAGAAGGAAGAGAGAAATAAGAAAAAGAAGAATGGACAAATTAGGAAATGTAGCGATAAAGGGATGAGAGAGGTGGAGGAATGTCATTTCATCTCATGTCATAGTCATGGAAGGGTGAACAGATGAAACTGGAAAGAAATGAAAGGATACCAGGAGGAAACTGCATATCCATTCAAATGGTCAAATGGTCAAATGAAAAATTGTAAAAGGAATCCAATCTCTCAATTGACTCAGGACCAGAAAGATACTGCAGATGAACAGAATTCAGGAGGGAACAGAAGGATAGAGAAGTTAGAAAGTGAAAACTGGAAAGACACATAAGGATGTGAGAAATTAAGACAAGAAAACAAATGAAATATCAAATTGTGGTCATAGATGGATGGATGGATGGGGGAAAGAAGGAGAGAGTACTCAAAGGAAACATGGGAAGATAAAAGAAAATGAAGGAAGAATTAATGGAAGAAGAATATAGGAAATTAAGGAATGAGAGAAGAAAGAAACCCTCATGAGGTATTCATAACTTTAGTAATCTTTGAATGGGTGGATGGATGAAGGATGCCGTGGAGATTTAGACAAAGAAGGCTGCATGAGGGATGTGAGGAAGGCAGAGAGGAAGGAAAGAAGGACTGAAGAAATTAAAGATAAAGTATGTCATTTTCTTATCTTAATATGAAGAGGTACAGTCAACGCCTCCTGTGACCAGACTCAGTGAACAGCACTGGCAGCAGTGCAGAGATATTTGTTTCTTAGTTTTTGAGCGAGGGTCACCCTTCTACTCAATCAGATATTTCAAATATCTCTGTTTGATTAGTAAGTTGAGCATTCTCATTTACTGTGGTTTCATAACGAAGACTACCTGAAGCGCTGGGCGGAGCGTGGCAGAGCACAGCAGAGCAGGGAACGCGAGGTCTCTGCAGTGTAGAGTGGATTAATTTTGAGTCTATAGTGCCAGTTTAAGTTGAATATTATAGCTGTAAGATAGATATGAGGGAAAGAAAAAATATCTGTAAAAAGGTTTAAGTCTATACATGGATGACTGGAAGGATGGCGAACTAGAACTAAGAAAGAAAATTAGTTTATTAATTGGAAAAAAAATTGTAGGGAAAAAAAATCCTGTCATAGTAAGGGGCAGATAAATGGAAGGATGAAGAAAGGGGAAAAAGGGAAACATGGAGGATGGATCAGAGGTGTTAGGGGCAAAATGTTGGTCATAGATGGAAGGATGAAAGAACAGAAATGAGGAGGACATGAAGAAAGGTTGAGGAAAAAGAAGGATGAAGGAAGGAGGAGGGATGAAAGAAAAAGAAATACATGTAAAACACTCATATACATACAGTCTTAAAGGCAGTGTATTAGGCAAGCACACACAGGACAAGATACAAATGAAGGCAGATTGAAATGAAATGAAATGAAATGGGTTGTAGGCAGCGCGACCGCAGGTGGCTGAAAAAAAGAAAAGTGAATGAAAGAAAAAAGAGCAGGTCTTTATTATGGTGAGTAACTTTGACACGCTCGCGTTGCGCCCAGTGCCAGTCCATCCGTCATCCAGCTCTCCTACTGATGAGCACTGGAAACAAATCTGAGGAAGCCGGGCTTTATTTTGCCGCCTGGGTGACTTGTCGGAGTCGTCACAGGCCCATGTGTCCCTGTATTCTTCCCCAACTGATGTCTCCCAGGCTCAGCTTCACCCGCTGGGAATCTGTGTCTCACTTCTCCCTCCTCCTCTCCGTCTCCACTATTTGTTATGCAGATAGTTTTTTTTATCTTCTTCTTCTTTGCCAGTCCCTTGTGTTTATTAAATTCTTTATTTATCTCAAATGTTTCAGCTGTTTATCTGTTTGTTGACTGAGTGTGTATATGCACTTGATAAGTTGTGAAGCACAGAGGACATCAATCACTGTCACTTAGCTGCTCAACATGTCGCTCATGCTGCCAGAGCCTGAATACCCTGCACCTCCTCCAAACCTTTCTTGCATAGTCTAACCTTGAATTTCAAACTCTTTCAATACATAAATCTATGAGAGAGAGAGAGAGAAGAGGAGGGGGTCGGGGGTGCTGAGGACAAGTGCTTTTGTGCTTTTGCAATCTGAGTCAAATATATGTTTACACGTTTACAAATGAGAAATCCAGGAGCGCGACGTCAGTTCTCATATTCCCTGCGCCCGTGGCAGCCTGCCTGGTGCGGCGGCCCCCTGCAGTAGTTATTTAGATGAATGATTAAAGTTAAGGCACAGCCAGCAAGAGTCTCACTACTCTTATTTAAGGAAGAATGGGAGAGCTGTCATCTTTTGATGCATTGCCTGCCATCCCGCATGCAAACGAGACATCCTCACTTCACCGATGCCTCCCCATTCTTTCGTCCCTCCCTTCCTCTCAGATGGTCCCCAAAGAGTTTCTTTGGGTGATTGATCAGGTGCTGCTGTGGCATCACTGGAGACATGTGGGAAGTCTGCCCACCCAGTCGGCGAGGAAAAAGCTCGCTGGCATGCTTATCCAGTGTGATCAGTAAGATAGGAGGTACAAGGGAGGACTGCTGCACACAGTTGATCTATGGCCACTGAAGTCAGACTCCTGAGAGCAACATGTAATGGCTTTATAGATAACACAAACTGCAGTTTGTATTAACTTTCTACCTTTGGGCAGATGACACAGAGAAATGTTAGAGAGGTTGATTGCATCACATGGGACATTAGTGTTTTCATAGTCATGTTCATAGTCAGGTTTGTTTGTTTTTACTGATTATAGGATTAAAGGGCCAGGGTGACATACTGTACTCCTCATTCAAGTTCCAAGACCACAACTGAGTTGTGTTTTAAAGTATATTTTGTTTTAATAGATTGATGCAATGGTTATTTCTTAGCGTTGTCATTAATACTAACAAAATGTTAATCCTGTATAGTTAGGGTTATAATACTTAATATGATAAGGCAGACCAGAGAGTTAATAAGAGTATCCCACACTGGCCTGTTTTGCTTTTATCATTCTCCCTTAAACTGAAGAATATTATCATTGTACAATATGTATAATGATAGGGTTTGTGATTTTCAGTGGTTGCTAATGTATTTGTTTATTGAAGTTGCCTTGAGTTTTGAGGACAGCTCTATAGATGCTTTCAGGCTTTTATGTGCACTGTATGTGAGAGAAAGTCTGTCTGAATGCATGTATCTAAATGCATTTGTGAATATTTTCTGTCTTTTATAATAGTTTCATTTCTTAATATGCAAACAGATAAACAAAAGAAGCTATGTTTTTAGAGGACTATAGTAATATTTCACTTTCACTTGGGGTTCATGGTGTCACTTGAAGTGACTCACACCCACATGGTGTAAACACAAGATGGACCTAAAGGTCAACTTCATAATCACTCTGTGATTGTGCTGTTCTCATATTAATATATTATATAATCCATTAATCCAACCTTGACTTACAAAAGATGGTGTTTACATGACTGGCGTTGTCTTTTGTTGTGTTGTTGTGTCAGTGTTTTAGCATAGTATGTATTGTCCTATAGACACTGTACATCAGTACATTTAATTCTGTCTGTACAGGTTTAGGTTATGAACAACCTTGATCCCTTTAAAGGAATAGTTTGGACTTTCTGTTGAAAACAAGTGTAAAATGAAACTATAAAGATTTAAATATAGATTTAAATGAGTAATGGTCAATGGAACTGTGAGACTATGGCAGCATGTTTCTAAATTCATGGGGCCTCTGCAGAATAGTATGATTTTGATTAAATTTTAACAGGGTGGTAAATAATCTTTTTAATAGTGCTTCCAATAGATCTCTATTGCAGGCTTTCTACTAAACACCTTCTATATACAGATCTAGCTGCCTCATGTGACTACTAAGTGACGATGATACACATTGGTTTTAGCAATCTTGCACAATAATTTCAATATCTGGCAGAATATATTTGCCAATTTCTCCCATACACATACTGTATGGTTAATTTAAGATGCTAATTGACTCAACATCAATCTCAGCAGAGAAAAATACAGAAAAACACAAAAACCTAAAGAGCATTAAGGTGCTACATATCTTACTGTTCTCAATGCACATGTTGCACATTTCTATATTTCTCTCCCAGTCCAATCTTAGTGGCAGCACAAATATTCTGCAATATTGTCAGCATATTACACTTAAGCCAGTACACAATACCTTCTTAAATCCTCTGTGTAGACATCAGATGGCAGAAAGAGTCTTTGATCATTCTTCCTTTTGTTTTCTTTCTTTCTCTCTCTCTTTCCTTATCATCAGTAGATTCTGAATTCAAACGTTTTTATATTACAATAATAATCGCTGCTGGATAGCTGCCAGACAGTACATGTCAGCACTACTAAGGTGTTTTGAAATCTTGTCCAAGGACACATCGACGTGTAGCCAGGAGGAACTGGGAATCAAACCACTGACCCTTTAGCCTTTATTTTGTAGCTTTACAGTAGAGACAGGAAACCTGAGGAACGGGAGAGGGTGTGAAATGCTACAAAGGTCCCCAGCCAGACTCAAACCAGGGACGCTGGCATTACATGGCACTGCCAGTGCACTCCAGCAAGGAGTCTTTTAAATGAAACTTCATGATCAACCAGAATACTTTTTAAATTTTGCCTGGTACATTGGAAAAATGTTTCATTTCTTCCTTAACCAAAATTATTTCAGAGCTGAGCTGGGCTTCTTGAAACAATATTACAGATATTACTTCTCAAGAAACCTCTGATTATTCTCTATGGGATGAAGTGATTCTCATTTTTGTCTTATTGCACTTGTAATCTCACTGTGTGTCGTATATATATTGTCTTTTTACCTTTTCTTGCGTTCTTTGCACCTTCGTCTCATATTGTCTTACAGACCCCTCTGCTTTCTCTACACTCGTTCTCTTATTCGTTTTCTTCTTCTCCCTTACTGTGTTATCTGTCTCGGCTCCATTTCCTTGCTCCCTGATACTCCCTGACTCAGTAGCTTTCATTTTCATGATAATCCAGCGTCACCACTGGACTGCGAAATCGCTTTTACTGCCTTTTCTTTTTCTCCGTCCCCCCCACCCCACCCCTTGCTTTCTCCATTTTTTCCCCCTTCTGGTTTATCTTTTTCCTCCTGGCTTTATTTTGCCTTTTCGTAATTAAATGTCATTTTCAGTTCTTCTGGGGTTTTTTTTTTTTTTTTGGATGATGGAAAAACTTTCTTTTTTATTAAGTGGTCATAGTCAAAACAGAGTGGAATCACAGCTGGTAAAAATGTGTATGTGTGTGTGAATCACACCACCAGCACATATACTGTACCATTTATGTTCCATCCATTTTCATTGCTCATTCAACTGCAGGTCCTACAGGTCATGGTGGCAGGTTTCCTACAACATTTACACAGATCCTGCTGTGTTCATGAGCCAGGTGGGATTTGCAAATCCCTAGGATGGGCCCTATGGGTCTGGGGTGCTACAGGGAGCGATTTATGTTACAATTGTAAATGCCAGAATCATCTCAAACCTCAAGCTCGTTATGGATGTCATAGGTCCTCACCCTATATGTAACGGCAAGCGCTGACATCATCTCCTTCTCTTCCATCTTTGACTTCAGGTACTTGGCCATAGCCTCAGATGCCATCTATCAGGCTTCAATGACGGTCAGCTGGTGAAAAAATCACCTATCCAATGTGCAAAATCTGCAGCAATGCCAGTCCTCAGTTTATTCAGAATACTAGGTAGGCCAGAACTTTGACAGTGTGATTCCAGCTGTTCGCATCTACAATTATGTTCTTCTTTCTGCCATTACCTTGAGCTCATCACCAGTTGAGGATAGAAGTATAGATCAACTGACAAAGAGAGAGTTTTTCCCACAGGTCCAGTTGCATCACGTGTACCTGTTGATCTCCATCTTACTATCAAATGTAAAGACAAATGTAAATGTGAAGACTCCCACACACCGTCAGACTTCTTCAAATCTGATGGGATGGAGCCACTTTTTTCCAATATGTCGTCATGATGTCAAACTTCATATTTTTACAGGAAATATGAGGAAAACCTGCCTCTCATCACAACAACCAGAAGTAGCAGAACCATGAAGTTAAAAAAATAGCTGACATCTGAGTCTGTGTTTAGTAGTGTGGCGGGAGTGGAACTGTGCATTTAACTCTCCTGTGTGGCAGCAGATCAATGCAGCCTGGAGCAGAGAGAGAAATTAATTGATTGTCACCAATAAAACTCCAATTAAACTAAGAAACACGCCTCAGAGAAAGCTCAGAGACAAGAAGCTCTCATCTTCTCATCAGTCCTCAGGGGAAGGATGGGAGGCCAGGAGGCAGGAGGGGAAGTCAGGTGAGGGCTGGGAAGCCAGTGAACAAGGTTCTTTTGTGTGGATACTCTCACTGTCAAGAAAGAGTGGAAGTAATAGTTGAATGTGAGAGGGAGTGAACTGCAGACAGAAGATCAGATACCCAATAGACGGAAACAGTGTGGAAAAAAGAAAGAGCAGAGGTGCTACAATTGATTCAAAGCTTCCCTAATGATGACAAAAGATCTTAATTGTGGTGCCACGTGATATGTCAGATTTCAGCAGCCCATTCAAGAGCTTGTCCAACTATCTCTTCTCATGGTGTGAGTCTAGTCTGTCTTTCACTTGTGCATCTTGTCATTTCAGTCTGTCACATTTCTCTTTTTTTAAGCTGCTCTCACAATCTCCTCATTGGAGCAATTGTTACATTTCATTCTTGCCTGTACTTCCAGACAGGTTATAGGCTTCACATCTAAGAAGGAACTAAAGATGATTTTTGCACATATAAACCCTCTAAATGAAGTTATAGATGATTAATGTTCCACATTCTTAGAAAATGTACAAGATCTCCTTACTCTCTCCTCTCCTCATCTCACTTCGCCACTAATAACATTTTCTTCACTATCTCCCTCTATCTCCCAAGCTCTGTAATCTGATTGTTCTTTCTATGATTGTGCTGTTATTGAGTTGCCTGTATCATACATATGTATAAGTCCACCACAATACTTAATCCATCTTCTGCTGTGTCCTACCAAACAGGAAACTCATTCCTAAATTGAGGAAACACAAATTTTGTGTTGCTACATGTAATGTTTCATTATTTGGGGAACTTTGCAGGCTGGAAGCTCCAAATGACCAAAAAATGGAACTTGTACTATCCCCTCATGTCAGGTTTCTACTCATTTTTTATTCTAAGTGATTTCTAGCATCTTGTAGTGGTTGAAAGTTAAGTTGATTTGCTTGAGTTAAAAGAGAAAAATCATCAAAAGCTGTTTTCCTTTGCAGTTACCTTAGACTTAATATAAAAGCCTTGTTCATGTGCAACTTTGGTGGAGCATGACTAATGATATTTAGACATACTTTAAATTAGACAAAACTCATTTTCACCTACAATTTCTTATTTTCCACTAAATGTATTAATAAGTCTATCATGTTCAGATTCTGATTCTATTCATGCAAGGGTAGCTGTAGGGATAATAGTTAGCACTTTCATCTAAACTAAAATGTGTCAGCAGCATATTTATGGTCATCAGAGGATGAAGCTAAGTAGCACCATCGCGAGGTCAACATTTGTGACCTTGAGTGAAAAGACTGGACTGAACTATTAGATGACTTACCATGGAATTTGGTGCAAACATTCATGTCCATCTCAAGATAATCTGTATTTACTTTTTCCCTGCAATTCCCCAGCTTTTTCTATACAGTAACTGCATCATAAGTTTTTTTATTTATTCTGCACATAACATAATATGACAATATTACAACATACAACATACCATAACAAAATGTATAACAAAATATAAATGTTACATAAAACTGTGCAAATAATAATTAAATAATAAGAATTTCCATTGACTTTAGCTGTACATCATCATCATCATTGTCTTAGCACTAACATTTAGCTTAACACACTTCTGTGCCTAAATATAGCCTCACAGAGCTGCTAGCATGGTTGTTGACTTCACTGTGCCCAAAATCACCCCGTTTTTCACTTAGTCATTGCTCCCTCAAGCCTATAATAGCCATTAAGTCATTATTCAGCTGTGAGCAGTAAATTTATATTTGGGACTCATACAAATCATCCTTTGCGTCACATTGTGTCATCACTGACAACTTCAAAGGTGTTTTAACAGCATTTTGTCAGTTTATATTCCTCACTGTACATGGTATGAAGTACAAGCAACGGTCTACAGTACCTGAGAATCTTTTAGGAAAGCACCTAATTTGCAAACTATTTTTGGCTTATTGCAATGAAACCAAATATAAATAGCAGGTTCAAATACTATTTGGTAATTCATTTTCCCTATTGAAACATACTGTAAATAACACAAAGTGTAAACTATGCATGTACAGTAAACTAAAATTTTGTGCATCTGACTCCTCAAGTTCCTCTCTACTGTAACCTATGTACCTAACGTTTCAGATTGTGTTGCTCAGTGTGTAAATATACTATGTTTACTGTGTATTTGTATGTGTGCATACTCCTGTGTGTACTTCGTCACCTCTTCATCACCCCAACAACATCCCTCTAGCTATTGCTATAAAACACTTCTCACTCATTCCAACTTAACTGAATAGAGGCTCCGGAGGAAGAAAAGCATGAAGCTGTATTTTTCAAACCGTCTATCTGTCACTGGTTGTGGAAGCCTGATATGACCTTATAGCAAACATCCGCTGTTTTGCAAAAAGTCTATAGCTTATAGATTTCATGTCAAGAGAAAATATCTGATATTTCGTCTAACAAATCCTCACCTTTTAAATGGATTTACTGTCAAGCACAAAAAAATTTCATATTTATGCTAATAGGACGTCCATCTATTTATTGGTTTCTTTTGGCATTTTATTACTTTCGTGCTACAAAAGAAGAAACCACACTCCACACTCATCTTCTTGCACTCAATCGACGTTTGTTCAAGTTGCTGACTGTGTACAGTTGCTTTTTCCCTCTCAGAAAGACTTGTGCCGACCTCACACCCTAACATAAAATCATTTTTTAAGCCTCATATGTTTGACCCTGTAAGTTAGGTTGAGGTTCATGGGGCGATGTTGCTTCTGAAGATGTTTAAAGATTATGATGATGGTGCTAGTTCGAGCTCTGTGCCATCAGCTAGAGAAATGATTAGGACTGCACCAGCAGAGTGTTAGCCTGACAGATGGCAACACATGGAGCTAGCTGACAGCACTGCTGACAGCGCATTCACAGGAAGTCCCCATCTTGCATGCATTGTACACACTGTATGTTGCTGTACTTATTCTGATGTTTTTCTGCCATCAACTGTAGCTTATCCCTTCCTGTCAGCGGCAAAGTCAGCTCACATCAACAATTCACAAACTTAAAGTTGCAAGAAATTTACATAGGCCTCCTGTGATGGCACCAAAATTAGTCAGTGTTTGTTCAGTTGGTCTTTATCCAAGTCAATGGTCATTTATCAACACTGTTTGGTGGTCGTATTCATTCCTAATTTGTAATTCATTTTTAGTTATTTTCTCCTTCATCAACCTAGAAATCAGGTCTATAGCCATGTTAATGAATGGTCAACAGAGATAGACACATTAATTGAATAACTGAATACATTTGAATTTTTATTGAGTGCTGCACTGTTACCTCTACAAATAGAAATGTGAAGTTGTTATTAGGTTCAGTAACTGATGAAAGATGAGAAGAGCTTTGGCACAAACCTGTCAGTTCCACTGCCCTGGATATGAATGAAGGGAGACAGAAACAGTCCTTGCATGAGTAGAGACAAAAATCTGATCTTGTAGTTGTTACAAAATGCTATTTTCATTTATTTATTTTGTATTATTTAGGAAGATAGGAGAATAGTTTTAAATTCACTCGAAATACATCCTCAGAGAAAGTACGTGTAACCCCTCCAAATGGTTGTAATACTTCCTGTCACTTCATGACAGCTTTGAGCTTGAAGTCTGCATGCTTGTTAATGTGTCTATGTGCTTAACTGTGTGTGTGTGTGTGTGTGTGTGTGTGTGTGTGTGTGTACATACAGTATATGCATACGGATAGGAGAATGGCAGTGATGTGATTGATGAGACATGAAAGAGAGCAGAGGAAGATTTCCAGTCAATCAGCCCTGTGAATAACCACCTTGGCTGTGGATTAAAGACAGAAAACTGTCTGAACAAACAAAGGCTCACATCCATTACCTTACATGCAGTGTTGTTTTGCTCTCTGGAGCAACACTGACAACAAAATTAAAGTGTGTTAACAAAAATAGATGGTTTTGTTTTCTTGAATTCAGGAGATGAAAAATAGCAACATCTGACAACTTGCATGGTTGTGGAAATAAAAACTGTGTGAGGAAAAAAGATCTCTGCAAAAGGACAACCTATAATAAAGTAAAAGTAAAATGAAACATAACAGATTTTTTTTGTATAGTTAATGTTTGTCCAGACTGTTATATAATTGGGCAGGAGTAAATCTCTGATGACCTGGTTAGAGGTAATGACGCCAGGCCAGACACAAACTGGTTGCTGGTTCAACTCCCTGTGCTGACGTGAATATACTTCATTCCTTAAAGCCAGCAGCAAAGAGGTGGATGATATTGCATCTACAGTAGTGCTAACTATTCCTTTCTGGCTTTCCTTTACCACATCACTGAATTTTAAATGTTTTGGACGTCAGTAATCTCGACAAAATATAGGAGTCACATGTTTTTTTTGTGCAGGAATACCGAATAATACATGCAGTGCTAGTTCACTGAATACGCAAGATTACTAAAAATGTACAGTTTTCCTAACTTCACATTGTGTTTTGACCCCTAAAAAATGGATGAGTTGGCATTACGTGTAACACTGCAAGACAGGTCCTCTTGTTATGTGTGTATGTTTGTCACAGCCCCTCAGAGCACCTCCGTCAACAGGATATCATTTGGCAGTGCATTCCCTAAATTTGCATTGCTGTGGTTAAGGTTTGTTAGAGTAAGAGACAAAAGCAAGGAAGAAAAGGGAAAGATTGTTTGGATTAGGGCAGAAAACACATGGTGAAGGAACAAACATGATCAATGGTTAAAACAAACTAGTGTTGTTTATCAGTAGGTGCCAGTGTCCATCCATCCATTCTGTCCTCATTTGTCTGTGGACCTTTTGGAATTATCATAACACACCTTTTTTCTAGAGAAAGATAATCTCTGGGAAATGTTATGTTAAAATACAAATGTACAGCTAGTTTTCTTTGGCACCTTGTCGGTAATGTTCTTCTTTTTCTGTTTCTTTCTACAGGTCCAAGGGTTAGAGAAGCAAGTGGACTTCTCAGACCTAGGCCCAGTGGGTTCGGTGATGAAAACTCTTCCATATGGCATGGGTGCAGGCACAGCTGGAGGAATGACAGGAGGAGTCGTTAAGCCTCCATATCAAACCCGCATCTTCTCAACTTCTATTGATCAGACACCCATGAAATCTAAGCCACCCACCTACAATTTCTTTAACCCGTACGACTCAGCCCGGAATCAGTCCCTGCTCCTGGACCAAACGGGCTACCGTTCTAAGCGCAAGCCATCGCTAAAGACAGCCATGAAGACCAAGAAGATCTTTGGCTGGGGAGACTTCTACTTCAATGTCAAGACAATGAAGTTCAGCTTGCTGGTAACAGGGAAGATCGTGGATCACATCAACGGGACGTTCACTGTTTATTTCCGCCACAACTCATCCAGCCTGGGGAACGTGTCAGTCAGCATCGTACCACCAACAAAAGTAGTGGAGTTTGAGGTTCTCCAGCAGCAGCAGCTGCACCCCCACAGCCAACACGACGTCCAGATCCACGAGACCCAGCAAACCACCATCGACCCCAAAGAGGCAAAGACCTTTAACTGTCGAGTGGAGTATGAGAAAACCAACAGATCCAAGAAGACCAAACCCTGCCTGTATGATCCATCTCAGACCTGCTTCACAGAGCACACCCAGTCCCACGCTGCCTGGCTCTGTGCCAAACCCTTCAAGGTGATCTGCATCTTCATCTCTTTCTTTAGCATCGATTATAAGCTGGTTCAAAAAGTGTGTCCGGACTATAACTTCCAAAGTGAGCACCCTTACTTTGGATAGGCAAAAGAGACTGAACTCAGAAGAGAATAAAGAGACAATGTTAATAATGATGATAATAATGATAATGATGGAAATGGTAGTCATATTGATTATGATGAAAATGCAGGGGACAGTTTTTCCTCTAAACTGCTGTGAGATTGTGGATTTAAATCAACTATAATCAGATTTATGGATGGTTAGGATATGGCTGATTTCTCTGACTTATTTTCCAACTTTGTCAACTTCTGTTTTTATTAGATTTTTTTCTGTAAATAATGTACTCAACCTCAGCACACTCATTGTTTTTAGATATTTGTTTCTCAGTGTTATTACTTTTTTCAGTTGGAGAATCAGTTGAAAACAGCTGGAATCAGTATTACGGCCTCCAGGTACAAGGTGAGCCTCTGAGGCAGCTGTGCTGTGCCACCACGTATGGCAGATACAATGTTATGGTAGACTGACTGTTAATCATTCTCTCAGCTCTACATTTCAAATCCTGGATATAGGAGAGATATATGTATGAGAAATGCTATGCTGGATTCAATATACTGTATGAAAAAAAGACATTAAAATCTCTTAAACAGTCTGTCTTTTACTGGGTGAATGTGTTCCTTTAGAACGAGAAGCACAGTTTCAGGGCACAGACTTTGTAGCATATTCATGTTAACTAACTCAGCAAGAACACTATTATGAATTAAGTTACATTTCACTCTGATTAGAAATTTATGCCCATGCTTTCTGTGAAGATATGTAATTTTAATTTTCTAAAATATATTAAAGGAATAGATTGAATTTCAACATGAAAATGAACCGTGAACCTTAATATGATGATAATGTTTGACTCCTGTTGAGGAAGTTGGTGTGTACAGTAATAGAATCCATGGGAAGTATCTGATATGATTTTTAATTATATATACCCTGCAAATGAAAAGAAAAAAGATTGTGTATTGGAAGTAATATGACTGACAGATTTGTGTTTGTTTGATCAAACAAAGGAAGTATTGTACACCTGAGCAAACATTTTTCACTTGCACCTAAACCTCCAGGTGGCTTCTTCACATTTTATTGACTGCTGTATTACTGCTGGCACTGTTATAATCTCAGCTACCTAATAATATTTTTTTTATTGTTGCTTTCTTTACGATAAAAATATGAGCTTATGGGAAAATAAAGCAGGATAGTGTCTGAGTGACTAAAAATATTCATGCATTTATATTAGAGGTTAAAGGTGAAAGGAAGAATCAATTCATTCTTCTTGATTAAATTAAACAAACACACATTGAACACTCATCCCTTCAGTCTTTCTCAGGCTGTCTCTGTCTTCCTTGTTCACAGGCTTCCTTTATTCTGACTCAGTGCAGTGATTGACTCTTTGCTCTCCACACTTTTTATCTGATGATAATGGTGCTTAAAATTTCATTAGAAAACACACAATCCATGCTAATTGAATTGTCATCTTACTCTGGCTCAATACTATATTATGCTCTTCATTAATGACATTGAGATGGAAGTCCATGTATCTTACACTTACTTTACTTTACTTTACCTTACTTGGCAGAAGCTTTTATCCAAAGCGACTTGCAAGGAGAAGACACAAGCAATTACCATTTGGGTTCTGTAAATTATGAGTTACTACAAGTTGCGTGGACAGTCTGGACACAGACAGTGATGAAGTCTGGAATCCAGATTCTCTGGCATTCCTCTGTTTGTCTACAGTGATTTGATGAGTAATCACCATACAAGCTGTTGCAGATACATCCTTCTGTACTTCTTTATGTGTGTCCCTACATACGATTGCATGTTTGTGTGTGAGTATACATGTGTGTGAGAATCTTATCATCTTTATGGATGACTATATGTGTTTGTCCAGGTATGTTTCTCAGAAAAAATAAAAAATCATCTAATAACCCATTAAAGTCCACAATGGTAACTGTTTGTGGAGATTCTCAGTCATCCAGATCATGATTATCTCAAAGTGCTATTAAGTTGCAACTGGATGAGACTCCTGAAGATGTTCTCATCCAAAAACCTTCTTCATTTCTAATTGACTGGTGCGGCGGGGCCCCCTCACTCACCCTACATATATACAATGTTAAATTAAAGATCGTCTAGCACATTTAGGAGATACTGGACCTGTATGTTCAGGCATTAATTCATTTCATAGTATCGTTACAATAAGTAGAATAAGACTGGAAATAAGGGAAAGAGAGATATACAGTAGAACAACATGCAGCAAAGCTCCTCAGGTGAACTTTAACCTGGGACACTGCGATCCTGGCCAGCCCCTAGTTTACCACTTATTATGGGACAAGAAGATGTGATGCCTGCTTCATCATTCATTGAGCACACAACAAAATACTTTAAGCAGAGTAAAAGAATCAAGCAAAGTCACATTTACAGTATAAAGTATTCATATATATTATTGACGCACTGGCTCATTTTATGATGTTTTGGGAGGTGTGTATAGTATTAAGAAAAGTAATTCAAACTGCACTAGAAGGCACCTGCAGATGTGATTTAACTCATGAATCTTTACATTGTGCTGGATAAGTGTCTAATTCATTCAAAAAAAAAAAAATACTACTAAACAAAATGCTGAGTCTTCTCAACATTTAATCATAGCACTACTACAGGACAGTTTATATGTGCAAACAATGTATTGCACTTGCACTAAATTCTATTTTATATAAATATACAATATATTATCGATGACATCCATGTTTATCTGCAATTTCCATTCTTAGATGGGCCTAAAATACATTACACTCAATTCTATACACTCAAATACAGAACAGCACAAAACACCAACAACTTACAATCATACAATAAAAGTGCCATGAAACAATAACCACGGGATTATTTGTGACTGCATGACTATTTAAAAGCTAAGTTTGAGATTAAAATGATCGACTTTGAGTTCAGGTGGTAATTCTTTAGGCAATAGGTTTAGTTTAATTATTGCTAATTTGATTAAATTATCAAAACTTATCATATTTTAACAGCAAGGAAGATAAAATATGTCTTGTCTTCATTAGAGGTGTGTATTGAGAGGTGTGGTCTGCAACTGTCACAGATAAAAACAGATAAACGCCCACTTTAAGCTTGCAACATGTAAATACAAGTGTTGGATGGTTGTAGTTGTGTAGGCTATTTTAAAGAGAAAATTAAAAGTCAGTGACATCTGGTTTCTGTACAAATAAATGCACAATTGACAGACAAAGTTATAATGGATATACAGCTCAGCATGTCATGTGACTAGTTCTGTTTTTGCCACCATGTCAGCAGGAACAGCATAAGTGAAGGTGAACGGTGCTTGTGTAGATTTGTGTAGAGAAGTTGCTAGAATTCATTGCACACTTTAATTCCACATACAATGAACCCTATGTTGCAAAACACAGCAGATGAAACATTTCTGACCTTTACAATTCTGGATTGCTTTCACAAGGATTAACAGTGCATCTACCAACAGCACTGGAGTCATAGAGACGGTAATTCTTTCCTTCAAAAAGACACTAAAGCTTATTATAACTTCTCACCATTAATTTTGAAATGCACCACCTCATACATGAAATGACACCTGTATAATAACTGACATTCACCCTTCACCCTCCTTTAGTTGCAGTTATCATGCAAGTGTAATGAAATATTCATTACAGGTAAATCAGTCAAATGTCATTACTACTGCCAACATGGCAGCATTTTCATTTTACAGATGTATTCTGGGATTGTGGGACGTCAGCTCCTGGAGTTCTGTGGCAGAGTGGATTTAGAAGGAGAGTGATTGCATCTCCACTGACTCAGTTTTCAACAGTGACAGACCATGGATACTTCAAATAGTTCCAAACACTGGGAGCAGGCAGTAGTAGCAGCTCTGTAGAGTTGTGGTGTTAGTTATTATGACATCTACTATAATTCTGACGTAGTAACAATTATTGCAGAATATTAATGTTACATTTTACAGACTGTTAAGTCGCTACCATCTAAAAAACTGACTGAAAACTGAAACTGAAACTAGTTAACTAGCATTAGCTAACAGATGTGGAAACAGCCTGAATGTTTTTATGAATTGTTTACCATAAAATGTTCCTGATTTGGTTCAGTTGTAAAATAGTTGGTGTGGCAAAGCGTCTGAATGTCATGTTGTAATAAGCTGAGAAATTACTTAATTCTATAAAATCATTACAACTTAATGCGTACTACGATTCCCATCAGCCATTTCGGCAGGAAGTGTAACCGGCCGTTGCCAACAACTTCAAACAGTGCTTTCAGAGTCTGTGAGTCGTGTGTCGCCTGGCTGTGTTGCTTATTCATCTGGCCTGACAACTGGAAACATGCTGTCTGTCGCTCTGAGACAACTGACACGGGTGAGTGTATCGTTAAGTACATTTTATATATCATAATTTCCTCAGCGATGTTATTGAGAGTGGTGATTTAGCTAAGTTTCTAGTGTTAGCTAGCTTAACATCAGTGGTCGCCAGTAACGTTACCAGACTCGTGGTGTGGTGGGTGGGTTACGTTGCACACCTCTGCTTGAGCAACGTGTGTACTACACCAAGTGGAAGAATAATTGCAGCAGGTCACCGCCAACCATATCTTATCTCATGTTCGCATTACATATAAGACATGCTGGCAGGTGGCAGCTAGCTAGCGCGCTAGCTGTAAGTGCATGTTGACGTTACAGAGCTACAGCTGTGTCCAAGTAATGATGCAACAGCGAGCGCTCAGTTTCATCATGAGGGAAAACACGAGTGAATGATGATGTGTCTCTGTATCAGAAAAATACGAGCTGCCAGATTTGGATTATTAAACTTAAGTCAATTTGATGGAATAACGTTGCACCACTTTATCAAAAGTTTTTGAACTAGCTGTCTGATAAAAGAGAAAGTTAATCAGAGTATGATGTATTAACTGAAAACTAGGCTGTAAGAAATACCAATACACAAAGCAAATATTAACCGCCTTTTCTAATGTAATTATGTAAGTTGAGACTCTTATTTTAGCGAAAGATAAAATGTTTCAGTGGTGTCAGCAATCTCTTGAATAATAAATTACTTATTACTATGATGGCTGGCACACAGTTGGCAGTTTATTAGGTACACTTGGTTAAAACTTATTTTAATATAATCATATTTTTACCAGTAGTTGTTGATATGAAAGGAAATTATTTGAAACATCTTTCGGTGTCACACATAACAATTCAATAGCATACCAAACTCTGCTAACCGATAGATGGTTTATTAATCTCAAAGAAAATTCCAGCCTTTAATCAACAGCAGGAATTACAAGTTGTATTAAAACCTTTTGACCATCATAACCTTCAGAGATTTATTGTCATATTTTTGTATTTTATTTTGTCCAGTTACTGTTAAAAAAAATTGGTTCAAAGTGCCCTTTTACACCATATGTAGTCTTTCTTGTTCTCTTCCAAAAAACATTGCAGTGCACCTGTTTGCCAAAGAGCACCTTGACAACCATGCTTCTGGTAGAATGATTTGTTGGCTGATGAAACCAAGGCTGAATTATGTGCAGCACAATGTGTGGTGTAAAAAGAGAACCACAAACCAACATTACAACTACTTTATCAACTGAGTCACAGCTGCTCCAGTCTCCATAATAGTTGAATCAGCACATCGGATGTATATAGTATTCAGTCAATCAATCAATCAATCAATCTTTATTTATATAGCACATTTTAACAACCAAGGTTGACCAAAGTGCTTCACAACATTAAGGAGAAACAAAATCTAAACATAGACTTTAAAAATAGCAGTTGAACACATTAAAACTAAAATAATTAAACAGTTAAATAAAAAGCTAAATAAAAACCTGGTTAAAAATAAATAAAAAGTGGTATAATGCCTTTAAGTGCCAAATGCCATGCGAAATAGGTAGGTCTTAAGTTTCGATTTAAACAAAGGCAGATTGGTGAGGCTACGAAGCTCCAGGGGCAGCGCATTCCACAGTTTTGGCCCAGCAACTGCAAAAGAGCGATCCCCCTATGTTTTTGACCACGTCCGTGGGACCTCTAACAGATGCTGTCCAGCAGAGCGCAGGGCCCTGCTTGCTTGATGAAACTTTAAAATCTCACTTAAATAAGATGGAGCAAGGCCATTTGTAGCACTAAAAACAAACGATAAAAGTATTCTAAGATAAAGGCTCACTGCACAGTGGGAAGTGGAAAAACTAAAGGGGGAAAATGTGCTTACAGTTCTAACATTAATTAGAACTTTAATGTAGTAACTTTAATTAGTTAGTGTTCATTTCAGACATCATCATTTTCTTTTCTCATTCAGCGCATAGCTTTCAGCCAGTCGGTCAAGTCTCTGTTAATTTCTTCATTAGTTAGAATACCCAATATACAAACCACAAAGTCTTAATATGCATCATACTTTTGATTTCTTTTTTCACCTTTTTCCAAAAATCCAAAATGTTATATATTTTCACCAATCCCAAAATATGCGTAAAACGTCCCACCATCCCACAGTCTCTCAACATAGCTCAGATGCATTGCTGTATTTTCAGGTAATGAGAGGGGCTTTAAAATACCACATCTTTACCTCTCAATCGAATTTGCTCCTTGTTGGACTGTTTGTCAATTTCTGTCCTGTTGTAGAAGTTTCCTCACTTGAGTCACTTTTAATTACTCAAGAGTTGGTCAGTGATTTAAGTTTACAATTTGAAAAAAAAGTTGTATTTTTCAGCTTTTTATTAAAGAAGCTGTTTTATTGGTTGAGCCATCAGGGTGATGAAGGTGTTAGGAAAGGGAAAAGTTGGTGGAGGACTGTTAATAGCTTCGGTTTTAACTTTATGAAGTGACCTATTTTAGAGCGTATGTATTTCATGTAGTTTCTCAAACAACTGGGCTATGTCAGGTTGGTGCCAAAATCCTTTGGCATGTATTCAGACCTAGTTTTATAAGTCACTGTCAGTGTGTTGAAACATCCCTTTTAGACTGAGTGCTCCACATGCTTGCATGCTTTTCCTGTTGTTGAAAATTGGTTAAGTGTGCATCTTCATTAAATTTCTAATGGACTCACAAGATAGTCGTCTCTTTGGTTAAGGCATTTGTTGACCTCACAGAGAAAGATTCAAGTCCCAGTGCAGTGCAGTTATTTCTTGTAACTTTTGTGATTGGTCTGTAAAGATGTCTTATGATGTAGGAAACTCAGTGTTTGTAACTTTGGTCATATAACCACATTCCTGTTGTTGTGAATGTTAGTGTCTGTTGAAAAAAGAGTGACTAGTTGCTTTCTCCCAGTACAAGAGGGCAGAACCAAGGTTGTATCTGTAATTTTTTCATCTTTATTGAGAAAATATCATGTATGCTTTTCTAAAGGCTCTTTTAACTCTTTTAGTCGCAGTGTTTTTTATCTGTGCTCCCACACCTTTCAACTTTGAACTTGTGAGCTAAAACGTGGCTATAAATGTAGTATTTATATTCAGAGTTTTTGGAAGGTTTTATTTTTGTCTGTGTGCAATAAAGCAGAAGGGGATGGGTTAAGATTCAATTCAACAGTGTGAGAACACTATACTTCCATCAGAAATGTTTTTCAAACCATTAATGTCTGTAAAAACCAAAGTCCTGGTGTCATGTAGAAAACTGAAATATTCTTTAGTTTTAGGACTTTCACTATCTTTAAATATGTATGTTTTTATTGAGTGTTAACATTCAAAATAGTGACAGTATGCCTTAAGCTGTTCGTTAGCCTTCAGCTACTGCTTAAAAATAATTTACTGGAAGGTTTCAAACCCCAGACCTGGTGCAACTAGAGGAGTGGGAAACTTATCATGCTAGTGATGTAATTAGGAGTCTGAAATAAATTTACACTCAAAATAAAAAAAACTGAATGATGTATTACCAAATCTGCCTTCTTGTTTTTACTAATCTATTTGAAAATTTAACTGCTGTGCTTATATATTTATCTCACAATTCAGCATAACCAACATATTAAATTTAAATTTCCTTGTGCTGTATACTAACAGATTAGAGGTTGTATTTCAATGCTTGCTTTTTTTTGCGAGCAGACCTGCTGCCCTTTAGAGTTTGGCGCATAACTCCTACATACTTTTGTAAAAAGTTCTAAAGAAGAATTGCAGTGATACCAATAACAAAAGCAACATGACCTCTTTGTGTGAACTGGGTTGTTTGAAATTTTATCATGTTTTTAAGTTGTTTTTTTTGTTTTTTTAAGCAAGCTGAGCAAGACATTTAGATGATACCCTGTACACAGGCTGTCTAGCTTTATCATCTCCAACACCAAAACCACAAAAAATCTAAATTTGATGCTTTTAAAAATGCCAGCTCTGACACAAACTAGTCCAACACTGTCCCAGCAGAGCCACTCTTTAGCTTTCTGAGTTCATTGTTATTCATTTAACAGGAGCAGAGCAGAAACACTTTTTCTAGCTCTAGTTTCACGGTGTAATTTCTTTCCTCAACAATGATATTTATATGTAGATTGAAGCTACTCTGGCTGCCATTGCCTTCAAAATATCAGGTGTCTCTCATGTCAAGACCAGCCTAAACACACATCACACAAACAAACATCTGTCAGTGTCTTGAGATACCTCACTCTATTACTGCACCTACCTTGTGCATGTGCAAGTCTTTTTGCTTTTGTTTCCTTACATCCTTATGAACTCTGAACACAAAAACTTCACATAGGTCCTGTGTATCCAAATAAAACATGCATATGTGTAGATCAGTTTTTCAATGATAATTCAATTAAATAGACGTAAGAAAATACCACACATGCTAGCTCCAGCTTTCAAATGTGAAGATGTGGTGCTTTTCTCTTTTTCATACACTTGAAACGGGAATATTTAACAATTTCAATATGTCTTTAGGCTATGGGACTTTTTCACTAGTTTGACATGTTATAAAAACGAAAAATGACAAATCAAAAGAATAATTTGTCAGATTAATTGATGTAAATGATCATCAATTGCAGCCAAAACTCCCCAGCAGCCCTTCAGGTTTACAATGAATTGAAAACCTAACTTAATATGTTTTAGCTGCATTTACGTGGCTCAATTTTTTAGGGGCTATCAACATTTTAATATGCAGGAAAACCTAGTGATGTATTATGTTCTAATTTAACAGACTGTGCATTTTACATTGACAATGAGAGGGCTGTGGGCACAGCAGCAAACAAAGCAATGAGCAAGGCTTGAAACGGACAATGTCACAAGCAAATGCATTTAGACTTACTTAGCTCTTTCAGTCATTTTCTTTAATAGAATAAGTGTTGTGCCGAGATTATAGCAGAAAAGTGTTGTTTCACTGCCTCCTGAAGATTGGCTTTGTTGTCGGCATCACCCCGACAACCCTTTGACCCGAGGAGAGTACAGTCGTCATGGACTCTGCCTCTATCCCTTCACGCCTCTTCACCCCGTCTAGATTTCTCAGTCTAGTGTCATCCAGACTGAATCACGGGGGCAATTTGTAACGGACAGCCCTGCTATTAGTCAGTGACAGGGAAAGAGGCAACTGAGTGTAAGACTGACGGATGCTGTTGCCCTGTTGACACTTCCTCTCTCTTACCTTACATATCTTTTTTTTTCTCTCTAGTTTTTTCAGTTTTTCTTCTGTTACCAGGCTGATTGTTGTTTAGTATAGCCACTGATGGACAGCAGTCATCTGTAAAATTGACTTGCCTTAGGAGCTGCTTCAGGAAATAGAAGAAAATAATAGAGAACTAGGATTAATGAAATGATTTTCTTTCTTCCCTTTTCTTCTTCTCTGCTATTGTTCTTTGAGTACAGATGTTTGATGGGAAAGGCAAACTGCCAACAATTACCTTATCATTGTCACACAGATGCAGTGCATCTGTGACTCTGCCATTATTTTGTGCTCGACGCCCAGGTTGATGTGGCCTATCCTGCTTCTTCTCACAGCAGAGTTTTCATCAAGTTCACCTTCAAAGAGACAGTGTAATCTGTCGCCTAAAAATAGTCACTGTGTGACATATTTGGTGCTTGTATCTTGGCGCTCATTTTTCTTGGATCAGTTTATCTTTATTAATTAATCTCTCATAATGATCAGGGTTGGGAAATGAGGCAGGAAAACAGAGAGTTAGACCACAGGGACTGACCTGTGTGTTTGTTTAAGCCCAGAGCTGTCCCAATGCCATGGAAGAGATATCAGTGACAAGACGAACTAATAAAAACGTCACACAAGTAATACTTAGCTGAGCATGCTTAACAGCCTAGGGTGACGTGATGGAAACAGGAAGATGGGAAAAGAAAGGCACGGATAAAGGTGAAGGTGAAGAGGAGGTAGAGGAAGGCTTGTCTGTTTTGCAGTTATCAGTTGTGCTATAACCATGGCAGCGCCGGCTTGTGTTGGACTGTTCAGCTGCTGTTTTCCCCAGTGTCCCACTAGAAACGCAGACAGCAAAGGACAGTTCCCGTCAAGATTTAATGACCCATGTGATTTCTTCGTGAAAAATGTGTCCTAAGAGGCAGCCTGACCTGTCTCCCCAGGCCCTCATCTCTTCCAGAACCCTGAGGGGAGGCCTTCTCCCCTTTCCCACCATCACCACTGCCAGAAAGCCAGGGTAGAGATTGTTAGAAATCAGCCCTTAATGCACCACTTGCCTCCCCTGGTGTGTCACCACTGGCCCCTCTGCAGAGTAAGAGGCGGAGTGGAGAGGATGGGCAAACAGCGATGAAGTAGATAAACTATCTTCAAGCTGCTTTTGAGGGGATAAAGGGATCATCTTAACTGTGTTTTTACGGTGCACATTATAAGGCTGGGGTTGGTCATTTTGAATTGCAAAGAACATTCACAATTTAGTGTAGCTAACGATAACATTTCTTAGATTTTGTGTTAGAACTGCAGTTAGTTTCTTTGTTACATTTATGGTTCAGTAAAGCCACTCCAAAAGATTAAGTACCCAAACATTTTTTACACTAATTGGAATAAGCGTAAATTGCATTTTTTTTCCTTATGGGTGTTCTCAGCCAGTCCTGAGCATTATGTTAATTGCTTTTTAATGGTGCTATTAAAGAGAGGTTGTCCCTCACATCCCAGCACACCTGTACAGATGATAACTATAGTGGCAGGATTTATCTCAACACCGAGTAATAATCGTATTGTTGATTAAATGATGGGAGAGAGCCAATTTGTTATAAATGCAGTCAGCTTGTCAAGGTTTTTGTGTTATCCCACACATCAGTCTCAATGCTGATTGGGGTTTATACAGGAGACGTGTGCACTGAAAGTCACATGTACAGATTTAATACATGACATGTCTTATGGTGTGGTATGGATCGTACAAAAGTTTATTATTATCTATGCCAAATATCTACTGTATGTAATGTTAAGCCAGATATTTTGTGTTTTAAAAAAATCTGTCACAGGGATCTCCATAGAAGAACCAGAATACATTATAAGATTCATGTTTAACTTTTGCAAAAAAGAAACAAAGGCAGTGGAAATTCTATGGACCCTGCGCACTGGCATGATCAGGCATTGCAGTAGTAGTAACAGCAGGATTTGCCAGCTCCAGTCCAGATTAGATAAGCAGGAAGTGCTGAATCTGTTCTCTGCCTCTTTCGGTACACTGAGGCTGTAAAAGTCAATCCCTCAGTTTGGAGAAGTGCTGATAGAGGCATAATTGAACAACCATGCTGATTATTGATATCATGCAAACACGCCAACTTCTAATTATACCAGGCTACATATTCATGTGTGAAGAACAGAGGAAAGAAAGGAATTTGAAATGTCTCCTTATTTACATAGGACAAATCATGCTGTCATATCAAATATGTAAAAGGATCAAATACATTCTATGGGGAAATTATGTTCTATGTAACCTCTTTGCCAGAAGTGCTTTCATCTTCACAGACAGTAATTTTCCAAAATTCTTGCTAATGTTGTTTTCATTGTTTCCTCTCAGTCCCAAAACAGTCCCACATTTTTAAAAACAATTGCTTATTCTGTAAACCCTCCCCCAACCTCACTGAACCTTCAATCCTTCAGTTTCTTTTCTTCTCACAGCCACTGTGCCAGCGTGCCCCAGCTTGTCTCAGCATACGTGGGCAGCAGTCTTACGCTGCCACCCATACAGTGGAGGAAGATCGTCCATGGACAGGCCAGGAGAGCCTGGCTCAGGATGACATAGAGATGTGGGGTCTGCTGCAGAAGGAGAAGGACAGGCAGTGCCGCGGTTTAGAGCTTATTGCATCTGAGGTAAAACTAGTTTGAAAAGTAAAACTGATGTTGGTGTTTTGTTTGTTTTGTTCTTAACTTAGTGTACTGTTCAAAGGTTTGAGGTCATTTAGAAATTTAGAATAAAAAAAGTGTAGTCTACAGTGTAGACATTGTTAATATTGCAAATGATCATTGTAGCTAAAATGGCTGTTTTTTTTAATGTCTACATAGGCGTACGGAGGCCATTATCGGCAAGTCCTGTGTTCACATTGCACATTTATATCGGCACAGCTGAAAATGTGTATTCTTTCAGGGAAATTTCTAAGTGACCCCAAACCTTCAAATGGCGATGTGTTTATTGACTGTTTGATGAGAACTTCTTTGGCATTTGTCCTCTGTACACCACCAGATTGAATTTAAAATTAGACACTTAAGATGTGAGTGAAGTCAATGCTTTCAGCTTTAATTCAAGGGGTCTGACAAAGTGTGACATTAGCCATTCAGAATTACATAATACAATACACACACAATTTGGGGGGCTCATAAATAATGGAAAAATTGCTTACAACCTCTTGCATGGCCATGTGGCGTGTTCCATGGTAAAACCATGACTAATCAAGCAGATAAAATGTGTTACTTTTGCATCTCAACATGAAATCGAAGGAGGTGCCTATACAAGTGAACGAGTCCATCATTACAAACACTCTTATTGCTCAAGAACAGAAAAGATTAGACTTTGCCAAGAAACACCCAAAAAAGCCTGATGGATAGAGAAAAGTATGGAGAAGCAACAGCTCATGATCCAAAGCATATCGCATCATCTGAAAACACGATGAAAGTAGTGTTATAGTATGGGCATGTATGGCTGCCAATGGAAGCAGGTCACTGGTGTTTATTGATGACCTGACTGCTGATAAAAGTAGTGTGTGGGCTGTACTCCCTTCTCAGATTCAACCAAATGCTGCAAAACTGATAGGACACTGCTTCATATTACAGATGGATAATGACCCAAAACATACAGCAAGACTTTCTCAAGGGAAAGAAATGGGATATTGTTCACTGGCCAAGTCAGTCAGACCTGATCTTAACCTAACAGAGCATGCTTTTCACTTACTGAAGACAAGATTGAAGGCATAAAGACCCACAAACAAGCAGCAGCTGAAGGTCTCATGGAGGGAAATTCAGGATTTGGTCATATCCATGGCTGAAAAAATGTTTTCAAAGTATCAATGGAAATCCTTATATTTGTAATTGTGTTAATTTTATTCCATTATTTATGAGCTCTCAACAATAGGGGTGTGTGTATAAAGATGGGTGCAATTCCTGGATGGTTAATGTCACACTTGTGTCAGACTCCTTGAATTAAACCTGAAAGTCTTTACTTTGCTCATTTCTCAGTCATCTTGCTGTTGTGTGTGTTAATATTTTGTATCAGTACATTTGCTTTTAAAGTTTTCAGCGACCTGCTAGCACAGTAAAAATGTGACCTTCTGACTCAAACATTCAAATCATAAAACAGATATCATGAACTCTTAAAAGTCTTGTGAAAATTCATATCAACCCCACTGTTCATTCATTATTTGCCCGCTGGCGAACTGTGCAGAGTTTGCTGTGCTGTTAAGTCATTCAAACATGGCTTCTTTAATAGTGTACACTCTTTAAGCAAGAAGAGCTCAGTAGTTACAGATATATAAGACCTGGATGATGTAGAATGGAAACATTTACTATTCAGAAGAGCAGACAAGGTTTTATCTTGCTTTGTTCTTTCTCTCTCCTGTTTATTCAGTCCCCTCTCAACACAAAGCCTGACCGCTCTAGTGTGAGATAAAGCTGAAATCTTCATTCTGCCTCCTTCCAACCTCACTCTACAAAGAACACCATATTAAAGCTCAGAAAGGCATTCCTTGACTAAAAAGCTATGCATTTTTACACACACACACACACACACACACACACACACACACACACACACACACACACACACACACACACACACACACA
>JAUBNQ010000023.1:17689206-17706888 GCA_032353495.1 Ctenopoma kingsleyae
TCTCTCTCTCTCTCTCTCTCTCTCTCTCTCTCTCTCTCTCTCTCTCTCTCTCTCTCTCTCTCTCTCTCTCTCTGCAGATTGCAACAGGACTCATAGACTATGACCAGATGGAGACCACAGCCAAGCTGTTTCGGCCCAAGCTCATCATTGCTGGCACCAGCGCCTATGCCCGCCTCATTGACTATGCTCGCATCAAGAAGGTGCATGGAGAACTCTCTCTCTATTGAAACCCACCCAGCTTTCACCCCAGCTTTCTCTCTGTTTGTGTATGTTTCCTTCTACCTTTTTATCTCCTGTTCCCTGTTTTCTCCACTTCTCATCCTGCATTAGGAAGGTCAGACCAGCTTTATCCTCATATTAAAAGCTCAGTCAACCTTTTCCTTTGTTCTGACACACACACACACACACACACACACACACACACACACACACACAACCTGCTTTCTTTGTCAGACCAAGCCAGGATTGCTTTTAAACATATATTTACTAATTTCTGTCTCCAAATAGAGCATCTGTTTGCCGTAAATACGAGCATTTAATTTCAAACTTCAACATTTCCAAACACAAGCCATTTTTCAGGTTTTTTACACTCACACAACACATATCAAATCCCGTCTACTCTCTTGCCTAAACAACGAAACTACCCATGGGCACTTGCACTGACTCACATGTACACCAACCAGTACCAACTTTTAACCACACACTTCACTGCTCTCTTTGACAGTGCACAAGAGGCCCCTTTGTCTGTTTTGTTATACCCACCCGCTGATTCACGTAATTCACTCTGTGACTGCTTCCCTTTGTTGCAAACCTCCACTTTAGTTAGTGCCATCAGATGGAGTGCCCCACCATTACAGAGCTGTGTCTTTATTAAGCACCATAACTACTTTGCCACTAGGCCTGAAGTGGGGCCATATTTTCCCCCTAGCATATCTCTGTGGAACTGTTGACTGTTTTACAGCAGAATCAGTCGGGCTGTTCTCCAGATTTTCTGTGTTGTATTACCTTGGGTTTTTTTTTTTTTTTTTTACATTTAAAATTTGTTTCACTATCCACATTCATCAGCTACTGCACATCACCCTCTTGTGTGTTCTTACCCCCTCCAGTAAACCTTCCACTTCCCCTAACTTTTAATCTAATAAAGATCTAATGCCAGTTTAGATATGACGGAAAGGGAGATTGTCACGATAATGCATATTAATTGGAGCACTGAAAGACTGTTTACTGCTCTGATCAATCGCCAATGAGTCATTTGCATGTGAGTGAGCTATTTTTTTGTGTCTTTTTCAATAAATGCTGGCAAGAGACAGCAAAGATTTATTGAATTATGCTCTAATATTTTGGGCCTCTGATGACTGCCAAACAGTGTAATTACACCAGCTCGTATTTAAGTGTCTGACCTTTGTGAGGATAGGTAGTCCAAACAGATGTAAGGTTAGTTTAATCTAGTAGTGCCAAGAGAATGGTATGTCGCACTTTCAACTTATACAGTAAAATAAAGAGCACCACAGGGTTAATTGATAACACATACTGAAACTATTTGAAGAACATAGTTAAGTTTCATAGTAACTATTATACTTTCTATAAAAACTCAAATCAAGAATAATGCATTGCTATTTTCAGTTCCTCTTCTTCAAGTGCTGTCTTTCAGATTGTTGTGTTCATGCCTGTAAAACTGAAAAACAACTAAAATTGTCTGCCGTATTGTATACATTTTAATCATAATTTACTGTTTCTTCCCTCTTTCTCACCCTTCTTCTCTCTCAGTTGTGCACTGACATTAAGGCCTACATGCTTGCTGACATGGCCCATATCAGTGGCTTGGTGGCGGCCAAAGCCATCCCTTCTCCCTTCGAACATGCTGACCTTGTCACTACTACCACACACAAATCCCTCAGAGGAGCCAGGTGAGAAGAAAAGCTAATGTGCCAAAGAAGCTTTGGGTACAGACAAATGAAATTACCAAAGATGAAACCTTGTTTGGGTTTTTAGAGAGAAGTAAAATGGTAAATTATTCTGTCCTGTTCAGGGCTGGCCTCATCTTCTATCGTAAGGGTGTTCGCTCAGTGGACAAGAAGGGAAAGGAAGTAATGTACGACCTTGAGGACAGGGTCAACTTCTCTGTTTTCCCCTCGCTGCAGGGTGGACCTCATAACCATGCCATCGCTGCTGTGGCTGTGGCACTCAGACAGGTCAGCACAACACTGAAGTGCCAGTTCCAATGTAACTAACTTCATTTATATTGACCTAACTAACTTCATTATCGTGGTCTATTATTTCCCAATAAGAAGTTGACTGGTGAATCAGCCCACTGAGATGCTTTGGGCCAACTTGACTCAGGAACTCATTCCCTAAACTACTGTGGGCATCTGCTCCTTCTCTTTTTCAAGCGTGAATTCTCTAGATGTGATGCTGGGCTAGACAGCATATTTAACTAATTTGCTTTCTACTGTGCTTTCTTAAAGTTCTTAAATTATTTTCCTTTCATCATAAAATTATATCAAGCCTACTGTAGTTCTAACCCTCCATACATAGTCAACTTTTTTTTTTTAATCAAAGACAAGTAATCAGCATTCCTACCACAACATAGAAATATAGACAAATATAATTTGTATAATAGACTTGTGAGTAAAAATACAAGAAGTATTTGTAAATAACATTTATTTTCCTCATACCCTGTGTGCGTGTCTGTGTGCGTGTCTGTGTGCGTGTCTGTGTGCGTGTCTGTGTGTGTTTGCAGACCCAGTCTCCAATGTTCAAGGAGTATATTGCCCAGGTACTAAAAAATGCCAATGCTATGGCTGTTGCTCTTCTCAGCAAAGGCTACACCCTGGTGTCAGGTAATCCAGCTTGTATTAAAGCATTCTTTTTTTTAATTTTCAGGGAGACACTGGCTCAGCAAACAACAGGGACAAGTATTGAAATCACACATTAATAAAGAGAAATGTCCTGTCGCAAAATGCAGATTTCACAGTGGGAAAAACATACATTTAAATTCATGATGTGCAAATGGGCTAATGTCAGTGTAGGTGTCTTGTCAGTCAAGGAAATAAAACCAGATGAAAGTGGTCACTTTCAGGTTGTGAGCAAATTCTTGAATCTTGTGCTGCATTTAATATGCTGGACTCAGCTGTTTTTTGATGTATAGCTTTCAATTGATACACTAAAACACATATAGATTTGCATGCATGCATGCTCCCTGTTTTTAATCCATTTGTAGATGCCTCTGTGAAGAAAAACAACATACTTTCTCAAATAATGATATTAATGACTTAAGGTAAATTTAGGCATTTTCACCTGTTAATTATTAGAGTTATAATATATACTCATTTGAAATTCTCTCCATACTGCTATCCTGTGATAAATCCTACTTTAATTAACATGATAATGTTTAGTTTTTGTTGAAACTGTTTTAGAAAGATTCAACTGTGGGATCATTTTGAACAATGTCGTTTGTGTTGTTTTTTTATGTAGAGTAGGCTAATTAAAGGAAACTCCAGCAGCTCTGTGGACTGCAGCCTTTGAAATGATGTATTAGACTGCATTACCTTTAGGTGTACACAAACTGGCAATTGAATACAGTGGTGTAAAAAAGTGTTTGCCCCCTTCCTGATTTTTTTTTTTTTTAACTTTTTTTTTTTTTGCCTCTTTTTTGCATATAAGTCACACTTAAAAGGTTCAGATCATCAAACAAATTTAAATATTAAACAAAAATAACCCAAGTAAACATAAAATAGAGTTTTTAAGTGATGATTTTATTTATTAAGGAAAAAAAATATCCAAACCTACACTCCTTTTCAAACAGAAGAATGAAATTGTGTTATGTAATTATGGTGAATGTGCATATGTTTGAAATAAATTATACTAAACTAAACACTAGCCCTATGTGACAAAGTAATTGCCCCCCTATTTAAAACATGAAGTGTCTGCGGTTAATCACGTTTTTTTAGATACCTTAGTTAAATTCTACTAGCCACACCCAGGCCTGATTACTGCCAGACCTGTTGAAAGCCTTTATCCACAAATAGAGAATACTTGAAACAGTGGTGAATATTCCCAGGTGGCCGGCCTACAAAAATTACCCCAAGAGCACAGCAACGACTCATCCAAGAGATCACAAAAGAACTTAGAAGAACATCTAAAGAACTGTAGGCCTCACTTGCCCCAGCTCAGGTCAGTGTTTGTGACTGAGCGATAATATAGAGACTGGGCAAGTTCCAAGGCAGAAACCACTGCTGACCAAAAAGAACATAGAGGCTTGTCTCACTTCTGCCAAAAAAGTTGTCTGTGGGCTGACCAAAAAAAAGTTGAACTTTTTGAAAGGTGTGCATCCTGTTATATCTGGCGTAAAACTATCACAGCATTTCATAAAAAGAACATCATATCAACAGTCAGCATGGTGGTGGTAGTGTGATGGTCTGGGGCTGCTTTGCAGCTTCAGGACCTGGACAACTTGCTGTGATTGATGGAGCCATCAATTCTGCTCTATATCAAAAATTCTGAAGGAAAATGTCTGGCCATCAGTTTGTGACCTCAAGCTGAAGTACACTTGGGTTCTGCAAAAAAAGCGGTTCACCCTCGACCCTCCAACGTGGCTGAATTAAAACAATTTTGCAAAGAAGAGGGGCCAAAATTCACAGCAATGTGAAAGACTCGTTGCCAGTTATCACAAATTTCTTGATTGCAGTTGTTGCTGCTAAGGGTGGCACAGCCATTCATTTATTCATTATCTATTCATTTTTATTGTTAGGTTTAGGGGGCAATTACTTTGTCACAAAAGGCCATGTAGTTTTTTTCCACTTAATAAATAAAATCTAGGGCTAGTGTTTAGTTTAGTATAATTTATTTCAAACATATGCACAGTCACCATAATTACATAACACAATTTCATTCTTCTGTTTGGAGTGTAGGTTTGGATATTTTTTTTTCCTTAATAAATAAAATCATCACTTAAAAATTGCATTTTGTGTTTACTTCGGTTATCTTTGTCTAATATGTAAATTAGTTTGAGGATCTGAACCTTTTAAGTGTGACAAATATGCAAAAAAGTAAAAAAAATCAAGAAGGGGGCAAACACTTTTTCACACCACTGTATATGTTTAGTGCTTGTACAAAGAATGTAGGAAACAAATACAGTGAAAATTGACATGGAATTATGTATTTCTTTTGACAACTCAGTAAAGTTAAAAATCATATGATTTGAATGGTCTTGTACATTTCTCACCCTCAGAGTTCACAGTGAGAAAAGCATTTTATTAATGTATTCCCAGACTAAAGTATAGCTCATGCAGATAAATATGAACCAGTTCATGGGAGAGACTTTAAACACTGATTACGCACTGTTCAACAGTATTTTGACTTGATTGACTGTTTTATGTCCTAAAATCTAGTAACATTGCTTTATCCATGTTAAACTAATGTTGAGGTAGTCTGATCAAAGGCTCAAAAATGAAGATTGGGTCTAGGAAGAATTAGATTTTCCTCTGCTTCAAAGGTTTTTACTGAGAATTGTGAGTATTTCAGGTGGAACGGACAATCATCTGGTCCTGGTGGACCTGCGGCCTAAGGGCATTGACGGGGCTCGGGCTGAAAGGGTTCTGGAGCTTGTGTCAATCACTGCCAATAAGAACACCTGCCCTGGGGACAAGAGCGCCCTGACTCCCGGTGGCCTCAGGCTAGGTAGGGAACAGCTTGACATTACACCACATTTAGCTGTACTCCAACAAGGCCCTATCATGCTTATTAGGAGCATCATAGGAAACCACATAAAAAGAAAAAAAACAAAGTGTGCAGACTTGCATATTTATATTTGTATATACTGTACACTGTATAACTATATATTTGACAAAGATTCTTCTTTATTCATAAAGTTTTCAGTGTCAGTAAACATTTTCTAGATTATCCATCTTAATATGTTGGTCAGCTATTTAGCAGATTGTTATAGATTAATATTTTACTACAAGGTGAAGTAATTTGTCAAATTTACTTTGCACTTAACATCTTCTACACTTGATATGCTTTACTTAGTTTTTCAAAATGTAGTTCTGCATATGGAAATCAGTCAGCCACCAATTAAGCCACAAGCACTGAGCACATCATGATTAATTAAGCATGTTTGGCTTTTTAATTAGCTTCCAGGAAGTTGAAGAGCTTCACATCTACACCAATATATTTTTAGCATTGTCTTAAGGCATGATATTTTACATACAGTACAACACTCTGCACTTATTACCCTCTTATTTTAGCAGCACCTTCTTGACCCATTGACTCCATCACATGTGTAGGTTTGACACATCTTGAGTCTCTGTAACTTTATTAATGAAATATTTTTCTGCTCTGCTTATTTTTCCAAGAAGAAAGCTTCTAGTCATTACTTTTTTTAAGCTGCAAGATCTGTGTTCTTGTCTGTTTCAGGTGCTCCAGCCCTGACCTCCAGACAGTTCAAAGAAGCTGACTTTGTGCAAGTTGTTGAGTTCATGGATGAGGGCTTCAAGATTGCCTTGGATGTCAAGAACAAGACAGGTAAGCCTAATGTGAGAAGGGAGACTGGTTTTAAATGTAGCCTTGGTAAAAACATGTGCTTCATTTTTGGCTTTTTATTCAAAGCACAAATTTAAACAGTATAGTGTATACCGACCACTGCTGCATACAAAAACATAAAGGAAAAAATAGCCCAGTAATAATTAAATTAGCAAATTCCCTCTGTCTTTTCCATTGTCTTCTTCAGGAAAGCTCCAGGACTTCAAGAACTTCCTCCTTCAGGACCCAGGAACTGTGGCTCGCATTGCAGACCTGCGTCATCGTGTTGAAGCTTTTGCCAGGCCCTTTCCCATGCCAGGCTTCAGTGATCATTAGGCTGTAGCAGCCAGGTAGCAGAAAGTTGATGGTTTGAAGTGTGTAAGGAGGAGAGGGAAATGTAGTTGGTGCCTGGCAATTGGGGCAACTGAGTTATTTTATTTCCAATGAGATCTGGGAAACCACATTTTTTTTTATACTTCTTTGCAATCATCCATCAATCTATTCTTGTAAAAAGATAGCCTCCAAGATGAGGCAAAGAAACAATAAAATACAATAGAGATTTTTGTAAAGCTGAAGAACCATTTTCTATTATGTGTAAAGATCTTTGAGTTGTCCTCACAACATTTGTTGTAGGAGTGTGAGAGAAAAAAATTAAGTCAAATCAAATGGCGACCAACAGTACTTGGTGTCACAGACTGTTATTTGATTAGTGTATAATTAGCTATTATAATATGATACACTGAAGAGTCTTGCTGTCATAAACAGTCTTAACTAAAGTCAGTAATGGGTTATTATATTCACATGAAGACAGGTGCATGATAGATTCATTTTTTTGTCTATGAAACCAGGTAAACAAGGAACCTTCATGAAGTACCGGGGTGTTCTGCCAAGCAGTTTATTTTGACAAAATATTTAGATAATCTGACAAAAGTTATCCCTGTAACTTAGTAGCAACTTGTCTCAGGAGTGAAAGTGTCCAAATCAAAGTGATTATATAGAAAGTAGAATAAATAATAACATCTTTTAAAATTCAACAGTCCAATAAAGCAATGCTACAAAACTCGGCCACATAAATGGTTTAAGAAACAAATTTCACTCACAGCATAAACAACAATCAGATGAAATAAACTTCAAAAAGTTTAATTTAATGTGAATGTGTATAAGATTGCATTACAATGTCCACCTCTTGTGTGAAAATGTTACCAAGGATATTATTTTCTTTTGACGCTGTTTTTTCCCCCCTTCTCTCAAGTCATAGAGAGGCTATAAAAATACTGATTTGAAATTTGTTGTAGTTTAAGACAGGCAAATTACATTATCATCCTGAATGATTTCACTCGTAGTATGACGTAAGTTTACAAAGAGTAAATACTTTTATGTGTGTTATTTAAAAAGAATTAACTTTGTAACTGTCGTCGTACTGCTTACAAGTTAAAGTGTCTAATACCAGCTACATTTGTTGGATAATAAGAAAGGTGATTTGTTGTGCAGTCTGTCTCATTTAAGTGCAATTTATTCCACCACAGTATTCAATGATCTAAAGTGTGAAAAAGTATTTTGTTGTCTGTCTGGTTCACAGATTGGCACTGTTGTCATTATTACAACAGCAGTGAGGAAGCAAGATTTCTGTTTGTGTAAGCACATTTGAGAAAGGGGTGTTAGAAATTATGTGGTACTTTACTTTTCTTACAGCTTCTAAAATGAACCAAATCATATGAATTATGAACATCATAATTCATTCATGCACAATAGACTGGACTTTGCCAAAATAGAATAATAACTATTAACTATTTTACTATAGTGAAATGAGTATTATGAATATACTGTTTATCATCTCCGATATGTTGCCACAAAATGTAAAATGTAAGTTTGAAATAACTTTACAGAACATTTTTTATTAGCTGGATCCTAATAAAATCCAATAATGCAAACATAGATTGTGTTGTTTTGTTGACTTTTAAATGCATCTCTTTTTTCACACCCTTTGTTACAGGCAGTCAGAGAAGTTTAAAACATGCAATGGGAAGATGCTGTGATCATGTTTTAATCTCTGTGATGTGATGTGCATGTTTGTGTTTTTCTAGATCTCAAACCATACCACTTTAAAATGAAAACACTTAGGAAGTTTGAGAAAGTGTCCTGACACTGAAGTACAGATAGAACCGTCCTGATAGTACTTTTTTTTAATTTTTTTTATTTCCTTATAGTTAGTATTTATTGTAATATTTATTCTCGGCTACTGTTTGGAAATGTTTTAAGAATCTTTCTGTGATGGGTGGAAAATCGAGTTTAGCTACAATTACCCAAATTGAGTTTTGTTTGCAGGGCCCAACACATGGCGTACATCTTTCTTTCAGGTGTATTGTGTATAGTTTGACAGTGAAAACATAACAGTAAATCACTGGCACTATAGTTCGGAGCTAATTGTTGTTGGCGCACTTTTATTTAGATGTGAGCTACTCTACTTGTTGTAGCCCAAATCAAACGCACCCTTTCTGATTGGGCGGGCTATTTAAACCACGACGGCCCCGCCTACTGTTCGGTTCACCTGTTGCTTTACAATTAATCTGTTGGTCACTGTGACAATTTTACAGACGCTTTGTGCCACTACTGCTACTCCTTCTGCTACTCGTGTAGCATTTTATAAATGAGATATCCTGCCAACAGCCCGGTAATGACTCCATTGTGTGGATTAAATATTTGCGTCAGTGCTGCTAGCTTCCCTGCTACTAGCATGTTTTTGTCTTCAACAACAGGACTGAAGAGCTACCCTAGACAACTTAAGACCGTTGCGAAAATATTTATTGTCTGCTAAGATGTTCAGGATAAAGTCTTCAGTAAGGTACGTGATGGCTAACTGTGCTAACATGCCTGTACTAACCAGTTCCTTGGCTACGTCCATGTTGTGTTTGGGTGCTGTTGTGGTGTTAATGATGCTGTGTACAGCTTTTGCTTCAGTATTGATTTTGAAATTCTTGGTTGTTGAGAATGTTTCCCTTGGTTTAATGGTTGGTTGGGCTCCGCATTATGATCCTGTAATTATGTTTTCTAGTTCAATACTGAGTGTTAATGTGGTGAATGGATTGTGATAGTTTTATTTGGGAGAGAAGGATTCACTGTATTTTTTTAATAATAGGTAGTCAAACGTGTTTTTTTTTTTTTCATAAACACAAACAAATCACGTTTAATATTAGCTTCATCAAGTATTCATATATACGCTGAAAGTAGTGTGTTTATGTAATTGCGTTTTTTTGTTGCATTTTAATCTAATGTGTATTTCTATGTGCTTCATGCTGCTGCTGCCACTTTCATAAAATTACCCTTAAATGTGCTGTTTGTTTTTCTACCTAATGCCACATAATATTTCATTAGATATTTCTGTGGTCCTAGACCTTTATTTTCATATAATTGCATAAATAAATTACTATCTCTTGCAGTGCCTGCTGCAGCAATATCAGGTGGATTGCTTGAATAGTACTGTATACTGCAGGTGTGGTGCTGCGGAATAGTCGCGTGACATTTGGTGCTCAAAGTTTGTGGTACTGTCAAGCTGACTCAGAGTATAGTGCACTTTTGATGGGGGAGTTTATTGTTGGCAGGCATGCATGCACCTTTGCATGTGGCTCTGATGTGCTGATGGCTGCAGGATTAACAAGGTCAAAGCTAAGATGGCACCAGACATTGGCTCTGTAGGCTACATTACATTTGTTGGACTTGTGTCAGCTGTATGAATATGTTCAATTCAAGCAAAGATACTTGTATATATTGTTTAAAGGTTATAGTGTTAACCTGGTTCAGATCCCCTCTATGGAATGACACATATGTCATGTCATATTTAGGTAATACACTGAAGATGTTTATGGTTAGGGTTGTTTTGATGATCAGTTTCCTGGTTAGCAGTCCAAAGCCAAAAAATCTTCTTAGCGTGTTTCGCTAAAGCAAATAGTTTCTGTATCCTACTTGGTGTACTGAGTTTCAGTTGATGCCTAGAAGAAGTGTGTGAAAGATATTAAAACAAATTGATCTAAAGGTTTGCCATCTGTAATAGATATAGTGTGGGATAGGATAATTGTTTAATAGTCTACTATTGTGATGATATTGATATTGGAGCATCGCAACTGAAGTGTTCACTGAAATTATCATCACTGATGCTGTTTAACAAAAATTTCCTTTTCTTTAAAGCTGCATTGGTGGAGTTGCTATGCTGTGAACTTAGTTGGTGAGATTTTAAGGCTCCCCTGCTTGTTTTTTATTGGTCATTTTACATAATAAAGCCTTCTCTTTTCCCTTTCGGGAGCTAACACAATTTTTCTTTTTCTTAGAAGCATCACAGATGAGCAATATCTTTTAGGAGCAGAACGGATTGTAAAATCATTCTGTAAAATGAGTAGGTCTACAAGAAAGAACAAGTGCAATGAGAAAGTACTGTTCAGCTGTAATTGTCATAATTGTATTCAGTATTACCCATCTGGTGCATTTCCTCACAATGTTGGTCATATATCAAAGCCTTAAAACTCCTCTCTGATCTGCCCTCTGCTGTTGCAGAAACGCACGTTGCGCACACACCCCCCTCCTCACACACAGTTTGAAATGAAAAAGATGATAAAATTCAGTTCCCTTGGTAGCTGATCTGACAGTAAATCATGTCTGTTTAATGAGGAGAGGGATAAATGACAATGTCAGCAATTAATTAGAATTTTTTTTGTCTGTCTTATATCTTCTGTGTGTCTGTGTGTGTGTGTGCGTGTGTGTGTTCGTGTGTTGGTGTGCATGTGTGCAGTAGGCATGAATGTACCTCTGTCACCTCAATACCTGTGATAATTAAACCTGGCAGAAGTTGATATGATAGTAAAAAGATCTAAATATAGACAGGAGGGACTGACTAACTGTCTGTCTGGATTTAGTGATGTTCCAAGTCATATTTAGATATGCAAGTCACACTAATGTGTTGTAATTATTCCATAATGAAACATGAGTGCTTCTCATAGTGTAAGAAGCATCACTTCAATGTGTGTGGGTGATGTCTGTTTATACCGTAATCCTAATCCCAGTCCTAATCCTGTCAAACTACTGCACCTGCTGCTACTACTACTGCATATGACCATAATACATTATGACACATGTACAATAAATACACAAAGTCCTGTACAGTGAACACATAGCTAAAGTGAATATGAGTAAAATAAAAAAATAGCAGTTCGGCATTTAGTTGTGATGATTAAGCTAAGCGACTAGGGAATGCACAAGGTCAATGAATGTCCTTACAACTACAGCAAGAGCTGTATGTGTTAATGTAGGCAGTGAGATTGTACATACCTGACAGAGTTATATCTGTGTTATGCATAGATTTTCTTCTTTAGTGGTACCTCAACATTTTCACACATGCAGTAAATCTGCAGCAGGGAGCCAATAACTAAAATGTTTTGGGTTTTTTTTTTCACCTCCTAACTCAATGGAAACTCTCCCTCACTCCTGTAGCAATGGGGGATTCTAGGAACAAGACTGCAAATGCTGCACAATTCTTTGTCCTGCCTTTCACAGAGTATGAGCTATTCTCATGCTGTATTGTAAACATGTTGCAGTCATATTTAGGAATTCATACACATGGGATGTTACCTTTTACATTGTCACATTTTTAGTGGGCTGCGCAGTTGTCAGTTTTCACTCTGCAGCTGTGTTTACGAGTGGTTCTCTTGAATCTGTCTTTGTTAGCTCAGCAAACATTTATTGTCTTAAATAAAGCTACCAAAGCAAAAAAAATTATAGAATATAAATTATTAGAATTGTAAAGGAAATTCTGAATTAGTTTTTCCACACTTCTGTAGCAGACACTGTAAGTTACAGTTTCACTGTAACTCTATTAACTCTTTTCTTAGCATTTAGCAGTAAAATGTCTTTTAATGTCTATTTTATCAAAAACATGGTGAATCTGTTATTGGTATGTAAGCACATGGTCTTCATCTTTTTGACACAGTGTTTAGTTTAGTTGTAGAGGTAGGGGGTAGCAATCAAATCGAACAACCTCTTCCTTATGAAAGGTCATGCCATTTGTAGTTATGACAAACACTGGTTTGCTCTGTCTCATTTTGGTGTTCCAGGGAGAAAACATTAAAGGATGAAAGACCTTAATATCTCCACTGAATCAGTGGATCTGCCCGGGGCCTTGCAACAACAGCCGCACCACCCCAACACTGCCACCGTTGCCTCCTGTTTTGCGGCATGTCCTATTTACTTATTTATTTGTCCCTCCTCCGCCCACAACTCACTTCTTATCTCACCCATTAAAATTAATCCTCATCTAAAAATATCTACTCTTGCTCATCAGAGAGGATGTAATTGAGGAAGAGATGGTCTCTCTCTCAATCTCCCTCCCTCCTTCTGTCTCTCAGTACTCAAGTATCTGTGTTTTGAGAAAGTGCTCTTGCTTCAACTTCTGAGGTAGAAAAATGACAAACACAACCTGTGTTTGTAAAACTGAGATCTTAATCACACACTGCCATACTTTGTTGCCTGCAGAGGTCTGATTTGGATTGCATGTCTGCCTTAATGTTTGCTGTTCTGAATGACTTCATTGGTCTGTTGACACAGTTGTTAACTGTTGAAGCCATATAAATGAAGAAATGTTGCTCTATAGGCCTAATTTATGGGTAGCAGTAGTTGGACAAATGACTGAAAACAAGCCAAGACAAAATGTTATTAGATACAGAAAGCTTAGAACAGTAAGTGGAAAAGGGACAGTCTGCTCAGTTTTAGAAAACAGTCAAATCTGAAAATAAATGGGGAGAATGTAATTAAAATAAAAGAGATACAATATAAGAAACTAAATCTCCATATATTCTGAAAGTAATAATAGTAACTAATAGTTAAATTGTTTAGTGATCTGCTGGTGTGCATTACCCTCTGCCGTACTTTTTAAGTTTTAGACTGATACTAACACACTACACTGAGTCAATGCAATCACAACGACCTACAAAGTAGTTCAGGTTGGATAATAATGTCCCTTTCGTGTGTGTGTGTCTGTTTGTGACCTTGTGATCATGCCCCAGTGTGATGCTTTGGCCTGGCTGATTACCTGTCAGCAGGTTTTGTGCATCTAACACAAAAGCACACAAGTCCCCACCCAGCAACAGACAATACTCACTGGGCAGATCGCTGCATTGTTGCAGGGAACATATTGCTATTTAAAAGGAGCAGACACATAAATGGACCCATGCAGGGTCTGGAACATAGATTGTCTATTAAGGAGTATATTAGGAGAACCCAGGGGTCCCACACTGAGACTGTTTGTGCAGCATTAGTGAAGAATTTAATGTTGTCTGGTGTCCAGTAATACTGAACACAGACACACTACACAGGAGTACGTTGAGCTGACAAATTCATCCGTCACTAAACTCTCCAACACAGGAGAATTATACCAGCAGGAGGCAAATTTGGAGACACTACTGATTCTGAGTCCATCATTTTTTTTCCTCCGCACTGCAAGTGAAAATGTTTTGGTCTTAACAGACAACCAGTGATCAAACAGTTGAGCGATATGTCTCCTTGGACTGCATCTTTCTGGGACTGAAAACTGGTTTAAAAGAGCTTTATGACCCACACAAATATTCCTCTCTCATGGTTGATTTCTATTTTGGTCCTCTTCATCTGCAGCTACATATCTCGGCATGTGTGCATGTGTGACTTGCTTGTCCCAGTAGTGCTGGATTTGTGATGTGATGAGCTCCATAAAATCTTTTTTCCCTTCGGACGTTAAAAGTAAGAGTTTGATTTTGTACAGCATTCACGAGTTCATTAACATAGTCAACTACAAATATTGGCTGTTTGTGGTTTGCATAGCAATGCCATGTTTTTTTTATTTTTTTATTTTAGCAGCAAGGGTGGCATAATGAGTGGAGAGACTGTCCTTAACCTGGAGGCCCCAGTGTTCTCTACTGTTTTAATCTAAAATATGAACTTAACCTTTTGATCTGAGACTTTCTGTAACCTGAATTTTAAAAAATCTAAGACTTTGACCCCAGATTCTTCTTCATGCCTCCACTGTAGTTTTATAAATCAAGGCACTTTCTCAAACACTGCATATCTTGCACGAAGTGTTTGTTGCTTTGCAGTTTGCTCAGTATTTAATACTTAAGTATTTTTTGAGTATTGCCAGTACCCTCTCATATGCTTTTATTTCTCACAGTTGTTTCCTCTCACCTTTACTGTAGGTCTTTGCTTGACATGGACTGTATTTTTTTTTTTCTCAAAATAACTGCTGCTGTTGCAGTAGGGTTGTAAATACTGGTTATTCCTCTATTTTTGCTCTAGTAGTCCATTTCTTGGATGTGATACCATGACACATCTGTTCCACCAAGTACTTAAATTATCCACTATGTTCCCCAGCTTGATGCTGACACTGTCTGTCTTTGTGGTGAATACATACATACAAAATAGTAATTAAATGGTAAGTGCAGCTTTAAATAAAGAATATTTGGATCATTACTTGCTGTAAAGTTGTTTCTCAGTGTCAGACCCTGACCCTTAACATCTGAGCTGAGGAGTAACAAGAAATAGTAACAGATATCCATCATTATGACTGTATTGCTGCAGCCCATAGTAAATTCTATTTTGTTATAATTAATGCCAACATAAAAGTAGCATATAAACAAAATGGTGTATGATCATGCAATAAAGAACCATCCTTCTGTTTTGTGATCTTTAATCGCTTTGGTTCACAAAGTTTACAGTGTTAATTCAGAGGTGCCGTAGTGGAGCACGAGGTGAGACTGAGGAAACGTACAGGAAGTCTGTCTTTGACAGCATGAGGTCCTGCCAAACTTTGTGACCCTGGAGTTGCACGGAGGACCTTTAGAAGTCAGGACCCTCTTTCTTCAGGCTCTTGTAGTCTGTGTTGATGGCCACAAACTGCGAAAGGCAGGGGAATATATTTAAATCTGTTTTGCTTAAATTAAATTCACCCATGCTGTCTTTAAGAGAAAATGTTAAATAAAAAAACAGGGCTTAGGGTTTTTTTCTACTCTAGTATAAACATAGACACACTTGGATACAGACACTCAAAACACATTATTTGCCATGATTCTTTTTAGTTAATTTATTTTACAGACTTTGTCTTTTAGAAAAACAGTTTGCATATGTGATGAAAAATATATACTGTATGACTGCATACATCACAACCCTCCAGCTATGAAAAATACACATTTTTGCACTAGCAGTGATTATTTCCTCCCTGTGTATTATTCTTGATTGTTCTGTCATTAAAACTCTCGCCTCTCCTTCTTTTCCCTCCCCTCTCTCCTGCTTCCCCCTCCTCATTACGATCATTGTTTGGACTACAGTGGAATTTCGATGCGAGACCTTTGCCTTGCTATCGAGAATTAAACATGCCGTGTCCTGACCTTTTGTCTGCAGCAGCTTTCATTTCACTGGCAAGCAACGCAGCCCTGAAATCCTTAGAAAACACTCTTTTCTCTGAAAAACACATCATCCAGATCTCCTCTTCTGGGACCTGTCAGTTGGTTGTTTTCCTGCTCTATTTTAGGTCAGCTGCATTAATATTTTCATTAGTTTGTCTGGGGCTCTGGCCTTGTTCAAGAGGTAAGGCATATTATTACCAACCACTAAAAGCTCCCGGTTCCATCTGCCTTAATTTGTTTTGAAAGACACTTTGTTTTCCTTTGTTTGAACAGATGTGGAGAAAGCCAGGAAGCAGCCACATTGATCTGACATTGTTTTGCCAGCACTAGTTTGTCCAAATCTATTTTGGTGGGTTTCAAAGCTGATGATGAAATGTGAGATTTTCAGTGAATAAAAAAACAATGCCATTCTTGTCTAGATTAGTTGTCTGGCAGACGTGATTGCTGTGAGCAAGGGGGTGGTTGTATTTTGTGTGTGCGTGTGATGGGAATAGTCACCTTGTACTGGTAGGTTGGGTCGAGCTTGTTCCAGGGCTCTGGGTTCTTCTTCTTGTCCCAGAGGCTGCAAATGTGGAAAGATTCAGGGCAAGGGGAAGAAGGAAAAGAAAAGACAGGACACATGAGAGAGGCATTCATGATGAAGGATAAAAACATAAAGAGCAGATGCAGAGAAAAGAAGACATAAAGAAGAGAAACAGACAGCGATGTCGACAAATATGAAAATGAACAGAAGGACAGAAAAGAAAGGAGATGAATGTGTAGATGCTGGACGGAGGCAAAAGTTGGAAAAAGAGAGAAATGATTATGAGATGAGGTGAACTCAGCCCAGTGACTTGGCAGTGGTATTTTATTCATTAACCAAAGTCTGGATTTCACTGCGCTCCTCTGTGACTGTCCATCCCTCCTCATGGCAACGCATCACATCGCCAAAGCACAAACAAAGAGACAGAGAGACTGATGGCAGAGCAAACTGCCCTCCACCCCTCTCTCCATTACCACAGACACTGGAGCCATCTCTGAGAGGGAAGCAGCCACTGACCACAGCACTCATCATGAGCTGGTGATGAGGTCAGGCTTTATAGCTGACCCTCAGAACAAGCGGTTCTGTGTGGCCCAAAAATAGGCCGCGGACGGTGTGCTTTTACTGCATGTGAGCAGTCAGTGAGTTTGACGTGGTTTGTGCAGCTTCTGAGATATGACGATTTAATATTACCAGCTGTGTTTGTTTTAGATTTCAATTTAACATATGCAGCTATCAAAAAACAATTAGTTTGATATTAGTATACATTTCAGTGCACTCATGGATGGCTTGAGGGTGTTTTGTTGTTTTTTTGTTTTTTGACATTTCATCCAATCTAAATCTTCAGTCATCCCAGCGTTGGAATTAGTTAACAATGACGTTCTTGAAGAGCACACATTATCAAAGGGACAATTTGAGTTGACAAGTTACTACAATGGCTACAAGAAGAGACAAACAAAAGAAAGACTTACGTGACATGAGGCCCTCTTGCCAGCCGCATCAGGTAGAGAGTGGCTCCTGAGAGGCCCACAGTGAGGAAGAAAAATTGAGGGATTAACTGAGGAGAGGAGAGGGGTGCAGTGTATTAGTGCCAGACCTCAGAGACACATGAAGATAAACAAACATATTCTATCAAGTGGTTGTTTGTGATATTTATGATGAACACACACACACACACACACACACACACACACACACACACACACACACACACACACACACACACACACA
>JAUBNQ010000023.1:17706988-17730734 GCA_032353495.1 Ctenopoma kingsleyae
CACACACACACACACACACACACACACACACACACACACACACACACACACACACACACACACACACACACAGACAGGTAGTTGTTATTCCTGTTTTTCGTCTCTCTACTCTCTTCCATATGCATGAGGCACAGGCCATGTGTGAGGCAGCTCACGGTCAGCCTGGGTTGAACAGGCAAGGACGCCTTGCAAGAGAGAGCTGCCACATCTCTGTGTGTGCCAGCCGCCCCTCCTCAGCACTATCCCTGTCAGACTGAGCGACAGCGTCTCACAACACACTTGCACAAATGCAAATGTAAATGTCTGTGCACTTTCACGTGTGTGAAAATTGTGCACACAAACACATGCACACAAACTTTTATTTGTCTGTGATGAGCACAGGAATTAAAATATAAAAAGCGAATTAGGTGGACGGGGGAAATGTGATTTGTCATTTTAAACACCCAAAGCTTGGGCGCAGTCCTTTTACCATGTAGCATCTATTCTTCAACACTACACTGCCATACGTTTCCTGTCTACTTTGTGATACTTTATGTGTGAGAGAGGGAAAGACTCAAACCACTGGCGAACAGCTGTTCTCAGCCCACATCGATGTAGTCGAGCTGTAGAGAGATGACAGTTTGATCAGGTTGAACTGAAGGATGTCTCTGCTCGGCTGTATCTAGACATCTGTCTTCTGTCTGATTGCGTTGCCACTTGCCTTGTTGTTGATTAGGAGACTGTCTGGTGATAAAACTTTGATATTCGCTACCTTAAAGCTGCGACAGAGACATGAAGAAAATATCCCGCCTCAGCTACATACACAAAAGCAACTAATCACAGAAGTACCTAACTACTCTGATTCAGAGCATGGATTCACTGCTTCAGATGTTTACTCTACAGATCAGCTGTCCAAGTGTCAAAATATAGTTGGAGAGCAAAAAGGTCTGAGCTAATGCATTGTAAACATTATGACTACGTCTGCAACCAACAATTAGTTTCTATGTGTAATCTGGAAATTATTTTCTCAGATAATAATTTCTGTCTATTAGTCTTTACAATTTTCCAAAACAGACATCTTCAACATTCTTCTTTTGTGCAACCACCAGTTCAGAGAAAACTTTATAACAACAACATATAATTTGTATCTATATATCATCACAAATTATGGTAATATATCAATCACAGTTTCTCAGAGGCCAAAGAGATGTCTTCCTTGTCTTGTCCTAGCAACCCACAGCTATTGCATTTGCAATCATATAACACAAAGGTAGTTAATCTTTATCATCTCACTGTTTACTGTGTTTCAGCTGCAGTTGTTTTTGTCATGTCACTGTACTGGGTGTTTGCACAGTGTAGTATTTGTTTGCTGAATTCTTTTTCAAGTGGGTTCAATATAAATTTTTCAACTTTTCCAAGTTGACCTGGGAAAAGGTTCATACACATAATGCACACAAAATTTGTCCTGCACACGCACACGCACACACAGCACACACGCGCGTGCGCACACACACGCACACACACAGCACGCACACACACACAGCACACGCACACACAGCACACGCACACACAGCACACACACAGCACACGCACACACGCACGCACACACGCACGCACACACACACACACACACACACACACACACACACACACACACACACACACACACACACACACACACACTGATGCATCTTCTGAATACTTGATCTATCTATATCATTGTTACTTGCTGTAACCCTTACTCTTGCCTCATGAAATGTCATACGTTATGGGGACTGTTTTTATCACAAAACAAAGCAGAGTCCCTCCATTGTGAGTGTAGAAACAGATTTATGTCGCTACATCATGAGTAATAAAAGTGTACACGCATTAAACAAATAATTAAGTCTTGATAAGAGCTTGCACTCACCAGTGCTGATATCTTCATATCGTGGCACTTGGTGTTGCACCTTTTACCATTTAGCCTGATATACAGTAGGAAGTACAGTATTTGATAGTCGCTGGGGTTCAATATTGTTGCTGCCCTTATTACTTCTCTGGTGTGCTGCCAAGCCAGCCCCGTCAATCCATGAATTTGGGTCACCCTCAGCGTAGCTCTGACGTAATAGCAAACAAAAGTACAGGAAGCTTCTGTGTCTTTCTTTCTTTCTTTCTTTCTTGTAAAACAGCATGACATTCCAGTGATGCAGAGTATTCGTGTACATTCACAATACTGATATCAAACAAGTTAATAATCAGAAATGTAATTATAATCATTTTAATTTCATGTACAGCACATTATACAGTATAACAATCTCAAATGTCCACTCATACTCCAACATAAAGTAGTCTAAGTGGTTTTGAGGAGCTGGACAGACAGTGGGTCAGTTTTATATCTTATGATTATGTCAACAACAGGACAAGTAAATATTGCTTGCAGAATAGTATTTTCACTTAATGGTTCCTAGAATTTGTCATTTAATTTTACAGTTTTTACCTTTTTACTTTTATTAGGGTTAGGTTTGTGTATTAGGTGAACTGTTAGAAAAAAAAGTGTGTTGAGCATGCACTTGTAGAGATGTGCATAATTCATGTATCTTATGACTGTGTTGTACATCTATTGAGCTGTATGGACACGTACAGTAGTGTAAGGTATATTTATTTTCACAGGGAGTAAAGTATTTCTTTGTTACCCAGTGAATGCTATTGATGACCTGCAAGCTTAAAATGCAATAACCGATGTCCCAAAAAACATACAATATCTCACAGTATTTGAGGTGAACAAACATTAATCTACATTCACAGTCAGCTGAGTATGTGTAAATCACAATATGAAATACAGAGCTTGATGTTAGAGATTAGAAATAATCACAAGGCTGAATAGATGAATATGATGTGACCTACCCCTGGATGCTTCTTCGCATGCTGAAACATGGTCTTAATCATCTTTATTGTTCTTCCAAAACCAAATCCACCAAATAAAACTAAACCATATAAAAAGAAAAATGACAGCTACAGTGTGACAAATGAATCCTGAAGTACAGTATGTTGGCTAGTGCAATGAAACTTGTTGCCAATCTCTCCCTCTGCTCTGTCCCACTCCCTCCCTCCCACCGGATAAATGAAAGGGTCAGAGGGGAGAGAGAGAAGCGGGGAGAGAGGGAGAGACACTCCTAATCCTCATAATCACATCTGTTGAGGACATTGTATGTTTCCACAGAGGGTCATTGAGTACTCAGTGTCCTAAAGTGTTATACAACACCAAAACTGCTGGTACTGAATTTCAGATTTTTTTTTCAGGACATAAACACATCCTCCCTGAGGTGTAGCCGTCGTATGACCTGCTCCTATAATGGCTTCTTGTTTAGACCTCACACCCACAGTGCAGCCATTGTGCTGTGTGAGATAGTTTTATGTTACAGCATATTGTCAATTCTGAAATAACAAGCTACTCTTTTTATATATAGCCATCACTCTAAAAGTTGAAAATCACCCTCCAGTGGCCATTAAACGTTGCTGTTTTACAGAGCATCTTGTTTAGTGTAAAGAGGGGAGAAGCAATGGCAGCATTCAACACGTCCCTTGGATCGAGACCTTTGTCCCAGACATGATAATGACAATTGATTAGTCAGTGATGCAGTACCTGCAAACATTTCTGATTCCTTAACACACACTTTGCAACCTAATGTAATTAACAACAAAATGCTAAGCTTGGCAAAATGCACAGGTCATTACTATTCCTTACTTATCGTACCTGTTGTGATTTCATCATTTATCATGCTTAAGTGGATGAGGCAAAGTGTTTTCCTTTTTAGCCACACTAATATCATTGCTCTAGGGATGGCAATGTTTAGTCTGTCAGCTGGCCAGTCCAACACTGTGGACTAGATTGAAATATCTCAGCAGTTTTGTATATAGGCATTTATGGTCTCCAGAAGATGAATTCTACTGACTCCTCACCCTGTGAAGTTATGCAGCCTGCTTTATTTGATTTTCAACTTTCTCTTTCATTCCTTGCACACTTTCAGTGAAATATCTAGACCACTATTGGATCTTTTACTGTGACATTTGGTGCAGATATCCATGGTGCTCAGATGATAAATCCTACTGACTTTGATGATGCAGTGACTTTTTATCTAGTGTCATCCTGCAAAATATTTCAACATTTACCAGCTGGACTGGTACAAAATTTTGCATTAATGGTTCCCAGATGGCATCCCCTAATAACTTTAAAATTGTGTTTTGAAAAGAATTTCCCCACAGCAGTTGGAAGGATTGACATAGATTTTAGTGCAGACATTCATGTTCCCCTCAGGATGAATTGTAAGAACTTTGGTGATCCCTGAATTTTCCTCTAGCACCAACATCTGGCCAAACTTTTGCCCAATGCTGCAAATCTACCTACTGTACATGCAAAACTATCTGAATTCCAATCATACTCAGCTGCACTTTGTTTCGTTTTAAGTGGCAAATGTTAACTGAACAGTACAGGACAGATTGCTGTAGTAACTTTAGTCTGCTAAACACATTGTTGTCTTCTTTACCAGCTTCTGAGATTAACATTTTAGAATATAAGGACAATAACAAATCCATCATCCATGTGTCAAGGCTCAGTTTGCACATGCTGTATTACTTGGGATATGCACCAGTTTCCCCAACTTTTAACTTGTGTTTACTGTACCAAAGTTATCCAGTATTAGGGAATGATTTATGTTGCACAGCCTTCGTCCTGCAGTCATTTGAATCACCGTAAGTTGTTTTACCTGACGTTTGTCAGTGGAGAGAATGCTATTTCTGTATACCACATGACAAAAGTAATGGGTGCAATTTTTCACCCAGCAAGGATAGAGAGATTGATGAAGGTTGATGGGGAAGGAAAGGTGTTCAACAAAAGAGGATGGGGGAGAAATGAGATGCATTAAGATGAAAGAGGCGAGAGAAAAAGTCAATATGTGCTCCCCCTCCCTCATCCGTCTCTTCCATTGTTCTCCCCTAACAGATTGCATGCAGAGTGTTTAAAAGGAGAGACAGAGCGCAATATCCAAATCTGTTTCCCCACTGGTGGTGTAGCTAAGAGGAAGAGTGGCTTTAATGAGATTTTCTTTGTAAGATTGCACACAGTAGGCTGGGCCTGTCTCAAGTTCTGACCCCACCCCCTAACAAACCACCTCGGAGCTCACACACATTCATACACCTAAATAGTGCACATTTGAAAACATCTGGCATGTCACTTTACATCTTTGTATGTGTGTTGCATTCTTTATTTTTAACACTGGATTAAATTGCTATGAAGTGAAAGGGGTCACTCTTAGTGCTAAACCCACAGATGTTCCCCTCAGTTCTACAGAGCAATTTAGCTTCTTTTAGTTTGTTGTTTTGTTTTTAGATTTTTCTCAGTAGACAAAAAAAACAAAGCTAAAAGGGGAAAACAGAAACACAATTCCACATTAATGCTAATGCTTCTCTGTGTTTGCTTGATGTGTAAATAACTTTGCCATATCAGCTTAATAGGTGATAATATGTCAGTCTTGTGTTCACAGCTCTGCTATTTTTGTCTTGTTGTTTTTTTTCATTATTTCTGTCGTACTCTGTCACACAGACATTCTCACACAGCTGTGCAAATATACACACTCGGATAACTACACACCTCGCTACACTGAGGTCATGCAACCTGCTGTACGCCAGAAATCCACTGCATGACCCAACACACACGTTCAGAACTCCTATAAATTTTCAACAAGTTTTTTTTTCATTCCTTGGAGATTGGTGAGTAGTTGTGAGTCCCCTCAGTGACACTAGTCTAACATATCCAGCGCATACAGGATCCTTATCCAAACTCAGTCTGCACCCATGTACAAGTAAATGCTGACCCCAGCATATGATCCCAACAGAATAACATCCAAATAATACATGACTGTGCTACTGTTTTCTCTACCTGTGGTTTTGGCTTATGACTGTACAGACATTGACTGTGACAGTGTTTATTTTGAATTTTGACCTCTATTTCCACTTCAGTTATTGGACTCAGGACTACAGCTGCCAGTCTTGAGAAGTTAAGGACTGCACGGTGACTGTTATTTCACACCTAACATCATATTTGCCAAAGCTACAATTAATTTCAGTGTCGGCTAACAAAGTTTAGTTGTGAAGATCTTGCACTTGCCTCCTGTATGATTAGACAAAGCATAGTAGAATATACAGTACTTACAGAAAAAATCAGGTTTGTTGGATCAGGCTGAAGTGGGAAAAATTCTTATTCTTAAAAAAAGAAATGAATGAATAGTTTATTTTGCTTTTCATGTTTTATTCAGGTTTAGTATGAAGTCAATAACCTGCAACAGAGCATGATAGCTTACATACCCATTTCAACATCTTTCTTTGGCTGCTGGCTGTGGATATAGAGAGGTATAGTTATATGTTTAATACTTTTCTTTGAATTACTGTATGGAATAACAACAATGTGACAAATAACATGGAGGGAACATTGTGAAATTCTCCAGTGGCTTTACCTTTGATACAGCACAAAGAAACAGGAGACCCTTGTGGTTTTGTCAAAAGCATCAGCTGTTACAGTATTCAGAGTACAGAGAAAATGTGAGCACAAAGGCCTTGAAATAGAGTGATAGACTGAACATAATATGGCATTGTATCCTGCCAGAACCTTAAAATCCCAGCTGATACATCAGCATGGATGCTAATATCAAGTGCCAAAAATATATCTGAGGTATTACAATTTGGTAATAGTGTCACAATTATGTATTTTTCCACCAGAGAGAGGGACTTTAACATGTCACTAGGGGTGTAGGAAAATATCAATACATTTGAATAGTAAGACACGGTGTTGTATAATACTGTATTGATTCTCAAAAACACTGTATTGATTTTTAATAATTTCCATGCAAAGATTCATAGTAGTGGTGAGGATGTAGTGGTTCATTTTGTGTTGTGTTTAACAGTACACAGTTTTCCTAAGATTATACTTTTAAAAAATCACAATATATCACTGTGCTAAAGTACTCCAATATATTGCAATATATTCAATCATGGCCCCTGTATGATATCACCAGATTTTTGCAAATATGGTCCTACATGTGACCCATTCCCACAGAAAAAAATCATGTGCATTTTAGTGCTACAGTACTTACTGGGAACAGAGTTGAAGTAATAATAGTTCATGAGCTTTGCTTCTTTAACCACACAGATATGAACTTTTTTTTCATTTTAGAGAAGTCTTGGCCAAGAATTACAAAGCTGAAGATAAGTGGAGAGTATAACATCTGTTAGGAGTTATCCATCTGTGAATGATCTCATTTCAGTTCCTAACAGCAGTGCGCCTTTAAGAAAGTCATAGCTAGACAGTGGCCATCGTTATTTGCAATTTCTCCAAGCAGAAGGTGGAAGAGGGAGTTATTCATAAAGCAGAAGGCACTTCAGTTAATAGCCATGTGTGAATATAAGCATGAAAAACAACACAATCTGTTTCCAAGTATTTCAAAATACATGAAAAATATCTGTCACCGCTGCTCACAAATTGTTTCTGTACACACAGTAGCACAGTAAGCTCATGCACAAACACGTGTACACACATTTTAGGGTTAGGAGTCTGTGTTACCATGGTCTGGCAGGGTGCTTGTTTTTCAGTAAGTGGGACTGTAGCACATTACAAACCCTCCACTATGAGCAGCAGCTCTCTTCCATCCTCACCACTGAGGTTTGGATGATGGTCACGACTTTGTGTGCCCAAACCCAGTCCCATGAGTTCTGCAATTGCTTTGATGCATTTTTCAAAAGGGCTGTGACATGAATGCCAAAAACACGTAGCTTCCAATTCCTCCAGACAGCACACAGTATCCTCACCATTTCTCTCTTTGTCACATTTTCTTTGCCATACTACAGTTTTTGTAACAGTAATATAAGTTCTGTAGAGACCCCTACACTGTACCTGCACACTGTCAGCTGACAGAACTGTGGCAGTGCTGAAGTTCTGTTTGGGTACACTTTGTAATAAACCTATATTTCTCCCCCTCTCTCCCATTTCTCTCTTTCACTCTCCTAATGTTTTGTAGGTAGACCTGAGTTGTTTTTTGTTTTTGTAGTTTTGGGTTTTTCCAGACCTTAGCTAAATAAACCTGTGTTGTCCCAATATACAGTTAGAAATGTATTAACATTAGTTGGTGCTTCTTTACTGATTTATTGTAACTCTTCTCCTATTACTGTTGAGTAACTGGATTGATTTATTTTAAGCTACTATAATATCTTGTAACAATAGAGCACCTGACTAAAGTGAAATGTTTAATTTGTGAGAAACTATTACACAACTACAGAGGTTTTCTAACTTATTATTTGGGTTTTGTGGCCTATAAACTCTTAAAGCGTTAATAAATCTACTGTACACTACTGTCACAGGCACCTAGTTTCAGACATCTGAATCTCTGCCTACATGTCAGATCTTTTTCAATGATATGAAATAGACACGTTCATTGACATCTGTTTTCATGATGGGAATAACATAAAATTTCTTATATATGAATACATATGAATGCAAACAATGCATGGTGTGAGTCTTTACAACATGTTTAATTTTTGATGGAGTCCATCAAAAATTAAACATGTTGTAAGACCCTTCCCTGTAATTGCCTGCTTCATTCCAGTGTCTTTTGGGAAGGTTAGAGGGCAGAGTTTCTGAGATCTGGATTCAGGCCTTGAAGGCAAGACAACTAAAAACAGCAAGTAAAGAATGGTGTAATTATGTTTTTTAGGAGAAACAACCAGGCTAATCAATGCTTTGTAAAGGAAATTCAAAATGGGACATCATCGTTTTGTTAAAGATGGGGAAAATGGTGACACGAAAATGACGAGTGCATTAGATTGATGCAGATATGCAAGATGTTGTAATTCAATTTACAGGAATAACAACTGTTAAATTGCCATACTGTGTCTTTGATCAACGTGAGAAATGGTAACTGCTCTAGGCAAAATAACCTCTCCCAAATAGAAAATAGCTAATGTGAACACAATGTCAGAATGAATAATGAACAAGCAAAATAAAATGGAGGTTTTGTCAGACTTGCACACAATAGTTAGCAATGAAAGTTAGTCACTGAAGCAGATGAACACAGAGGAGCATCTAACAGCTAAAAGTGGAATGAATGTTGGAATAATATGTCTCAGGTGGCCAGAAATAAATGCTAATGCTCAGCGCTCAAATGTGTAAATAACCACTTTACGAGCAGGATGATATGTCAATTTAGTATTCTTGTCCTGTGTGAAAAATGGGAACACAGACTTTCTAAGGGAAGAATTTTACACAGAATTTGCAAAAAAATGCAGCACCAGTAAAAATAAACGCACCAGCATGTGTTTAGCACTTGCTTTAGGTGTGTTAAGGCACGGCAAAAACGTTTGTGTGACAGACAAAGAAAGTGGAGGAGGAGAGCGAGAAAGTAAAAATTGTTACAAAGGTTGTGTTGCTTTCTCTCTACCCTACATCCTTATTTGAGAACTCTCACTCGTTTAAAGGTACCAACAAATATTGTACCATAAATTATTATCCCTCTGCGGGTTCAGCATGAAATGTGAGGTGGTGTTGACAGTGGGGAAACTCTCCACCAACATTATGGATTGACTTGAGTGTCATAAATTCTGCCAAATAGCCTAATATCATAATATTAGAGGCAACGTCATATCTGAATATGAGAGGAATAATAGCTTTTCCTCCTTCTGTCTGCAGGTCTTGATGAAAACCTCATTTTATTGCCACAATCATAATGGAATTATCTCCAGGTGTGATGAGGGCATTTAATGAAATCATTACAAAGGATTACTTGCTCTTTTTCATGGGCTTATTAAAAGGGCCTTTGTGATAGGAGGCTGAGTGAGAGAGGCTGTTATTTTTAATTTTTTTTCCTCTTCTCCACTCTGAGTGATTGTGTGTTTGTCAGTCTGGCAGTTGCACCATTTGTGGCTGGCATAAAAGCCTGCAGGGAGCCACAAGATCTGATTGGGAATCTTGGGGAAAAGAAGAAAGAAAAAGAATACATTGGCTGCCGCAGCGTTGTATTGATGTGTTTGAACATAGGGCTCTCATTTTCATGCCCTCAAAGCACACATAAAAATGGTTTTTCAATAAACGCTACACTTTGATGCATAGTTTATCTGTTGAGGCTGTAATAATGGAGTTTCTTTTTTCTCTCTCTCTCTGTCTCTCTATTTGTGTGCATCCTTCCTTCTTCTTTTCCTTTCTCCTTCCTTTATATCTGTTTGACTTTCTCTTCCTGTTCCTCTCTGTTCTTCCTTCCCCCCTCTTCCTTTCTTCCTCTACTTGTGATCCAACTGCTTCTTCCAGCAGACCTACCTGTATCGTGGGACTTCACCCCACAATTATTAAGCTGTATTTAACCTGCCGTTGTAAATCTTAGTCCTTCATTGCCAGTGGGGACACATACACTGTGGATGTTAAGTTTAATGAACACAGGCAAATCACAGGAGTATTGCAATCCACAATTCTCTTTGATTGAGTCCTGAATTGTAAAATCAATGTCATATTGCCCTCTGTTCACTTGTAGTTAATATTTTCCATATGACAAAGCAACTTTGTTTTTTTTCATGACTCCAAGCCAACATCAATGAACTAGAAGAGTTTTGGATTGACTGTTGCATGGCCTTTGCCTGAGCCAAGTGGCAAAACGAAATACCAGCAGGTGGTGGTAGTCTATATTCAGATACTGTATACAGACCATAAATAAAGCAAACTAAAATGTATTAGGGAGTGTATCTATCATACTGTAGCTGTAATAAACACGTACTGCAGTCTTACTGTATATCTGTATGAATGCTAAATAAGGCCCCTCCATTCAAATATATTTTTTGTTTAAATTTGACTTTTACTGTTGTCCTCAGCTTTCTCTCTAGAACAATGTGCAGAATTTGACATTATAAGGAAAGGTACTCAGAGCTCACTTTAAAACTTTGAAGAGTTTGTGACATGACAGGTAATTTGGAGGAATAATTCCGGTGCAAAATTATCTTAAAGAAGAGTGAAATGCTACTTTATAACCTCCAGCACACATTTCTTTCATTCTTTGGTGACTATGAATGTGATCTAAATGAGACTAACATACAGTAGATAGATGGATAGATGGATGGATGGATAGATCATTTAAAATCAAAACGAGTTGTTTAACTGATTATATTCAAATATCTAGAATAGCTCAATTAGAGGAAAAGTGAATATGGTTTTTATAATTTTTAATAAGTTAAATGGAAAAAGACAAGTTATTGTTTGAAGCACAGTAAATTTTAAATATCTTACTTCATGACCAGAGGGGACCTTTAAGTAAAGGATCTGAATACTTCCACCAATTCACTGGTAAAATCAATAACCCTTTGGCAGTGACACAGAAAAATAGGACTCTTAAAATTATTTAACTACTCTAGCCTCAACACAATTTCTATTTAAATTACACTCATGAAATCATAAAACAGGCAGTATATTTAAAAAAATAACTTATTAACTCGGTAGGAAGCTGAGTGGCTGAGTCTTACTCTGTGGGCCATCACTTCAGCTGACACCGAGGGTGAACGATGGTTACATTCACTGCTGTTGTCAAGCTGTGATGAATAGCTTCGCCTAACAACTCAGGAATAATGCTTAAAACAGAAAATGAACCCAAGTCGTGAATAAATGTTTTAAACATTTGTGTTGTGCCTGGTCAGCACAGATTCCAGTTAGCTCAAGGAAGGGGGGAAGGAATGAAATGGGAGAGCGGGTGAGCAGCAGTAGCAGTATAGTGAGACAAAATCAAGCACTCAGCAGCTCCACAACACCCCATTAGTCTTCATTTTCAGCAGGACATGCAACAGGGCCCTTACGTCTTGAGGAACAAACTAAAATTTATTGGGCCGACCAGTTAGGGCTAATTGAAAGAAATTGTCTGTCTGTTTGCTTTCCATTAGGTTTGTAGAGGGTTGTGGGTTGGAGCGGGGTGATGATCTGGGGCCTGAGCTTGTTGCCCTCTGTTCGTCACCTTGGCCTGATTTCCTGTTAATGGTTTGATCCATGAGCGTCCTCCACTGGGCAGACAGTCTGAGCTGTGGGAATCATTTAAGGAGGAATCGTTTAGGGAGGATTTATGAGATGCATTCATTATGAAGTGTGTGTAGAGGCAAACAGAGTTCGATCTGTAATGGTGGCTCGGTAATGGTTTACTATGCTGTGTCTGGACTTGCTGTAGCTTTTGTTCACTCTTTGCCCAGAGTACAACATACTGATTGTGATGGATTATCTCGGCCTTATGATTCTGAAATATTGTTTTAGATGCCAGGATCTCCAAAATGTTTATGTGGGATTATAGCTGTTTTTAACTTAAGTAGGTTATTGGTATGTGGCTTATTATTATTATTATTATTATTATAGTTTTCAAGTTATTGTACTTCGAACTTTGAATGTTGACAACAATGGACACTTGTACAGCAAAGAATTCTTGATCAAGACAGTATAGACCTACCTCATGCAGCAGCCAGTTTAGCTGCTGTATCATGTAGGTTATCTCATAGAGATAAGAGTACAGTAACCTTGTTAAAGTGGAAGATAATGATATTAGAGAAGACTAATAAAAGATGGGCATCATTTACATATTTTACTCACAAATATTGATGCAATGTACAGACAGAAACTGTATTTTACTTCATTGTACTTCCATTAAATCTCACAAAACTACTTTGTTTTAAATTAGATATAATTTACTTGCTGTAGTTGTGTGCATACAGTTTTGTATCGCAGTCCACATGTAAAAATTAAATAAAAAGGGCAACTTTTTTTAGTCTAAAAAGGATCCGAAAAGATAGCCAGGCACTGAATGTTCCTTGAGACACAGCTGGAAGCATAGTTTGAAAGTATAAAGTTAAAGAAACTGTGGCTACACTAGATGTGGCAGTAAAAAAAGCTATCAAGTGCTTTAACCAGATTTCTTAGGCAGGTGGAGTAAAACACTTTATTGACCTACAATGAGACTTGGTGGAAACGGTTACTCAGGTTTCAGTTTGCACAGTAAGGTTCATACTAAAAGCTAAAGGTTATCAAGACCCAAAGGCAAAAGAAAAGTCGACTCCAATATGCTCAAATATAGATATTATATAAATAAGCCGCAGAAGTTTTTGGGTGGCTGAGATGGGAGAGACGGTACATTGAACAACTGTTGGCCAGGTTCTTCACTAGACATAACTTTGTGGAAGAGTAGCAAAGAACAAAATAGCTCATTCTAAATCTGAGCTAGAGTTTTTCCAAAATGCATGTTGGAGACACTAAAGTCAACAGGAGGAAAGTTCAGTGGTCTGATGTGACCAGAATTGAACTTTGTTGCCATCAGATTAAACACTGTTCACAAACATACCATCCCACTATGAAGCATAGATGGTGGCAGCATCATGCTTTACAATACAATGGTACATTTAGGCAACTTTGTAGATATGTTTTCACTTCGACAGCAGTGAGAGTCTTTTCCTGGTGATTTGTGTACTGTAAAGAATGCCAAATTAAGTCAATGATTCATTGTTATAGAAACATAATATATGGGGGGTGAATAGGCACTGTATAGCATATACAATATTCAGAAAGACTGAGTAATATGGACTAGAAGACATCAGGACTGCAGAAACCTCTCCAAAAAGCTGTAATTGGATGAGAATCATTGACTGTGGCACAGTAGGCAGGGCAGTCAGTAGTAGTCTCCGAACCCCATGGTTGGTGGTTCGCTTCCCGGTTCCCCCCTAATTCCCAATCCCAAACCCATATAATTAAAAAAAAAATATATTATTTCTTATTATTTCTTATTATTTCTTATTATTTTTATTATTATTATTATTATTAATAATAATAATAATAATAATAATAATAATAATAATAATAATAATAATAATATTTTGCATTCAGCCTTGCATACTGGATGTGGTTACTATGAGTACATCTTTTGTGGAATAAATCCAGTAGACCTTTAGCCAAATGAATGTTTTAATGCTTTGTATATCTCTGTTTTAATTTAAATGTAAATCCGCTGAAGACAAAATGGAGGCCACAGTTTTAACTACAGAGGAGAGAATCTCAGTGTCGTCTAACAAAGCATTAACTGAATGACCCAGCTGCCTGCTAGATAAGGCATTTAGCTAAGTTACATTAACAGACAGCCAAAATCGTAATCCACAACTGCCAAAAACACTTTAACAACTTATGCTTGCTGCCTCCTCTCCTCCTCTCTTGTATGTCACAGGCTAGATAAACTCTCTGTCTCCCTGTCTCCAACCTCGTTCCCTCTCTGCTCGATTATAATTGCTCACATTAAACAGCTGAGTTTCTGAATCCTGAGGAGCAATGAGAATGAGGAGGAGGCAGCGTACACAAAAAAATAAATGCTTGCATCTCTGGTGGAAATTGACTGACACTGGTGTTTAAAATAATAAGATGCAGCTGTTGATAGTAGTGACTGTCTCCAGGTTTACTTCTCGGTGGCCCCTGTGGCAGCAGAGGAGCCGTGATGAAGGCAGACAGCTGACAGGTGCTCCAGGATGATGCTGCCATCAGGTGCATCTGCTAAACTTAACTCGGAGACGGGGAGAGAGGGGAAAAGAGAGCGAAAGAAAAATATGCTCAAGCGAGAGTGAGAGAGAGAGAGAGAGAGAAAGGAGTGGCCAAAAATGAGGAAAAGAGCAAAATAAAGACGAAGATAAAGAGTAGTAAGCAAGCAAGAGAAGAAGCGTTTCCGTACGCAGTGTGCATGATTGCATACACCTTGAAACTTTATGCCAGCTCTTCCTGCAGAGAAATTCACAGGATGTCTTTGAAGATGCGAGGTTGACGGAATAGGTGCCTCTCTGTCTAGACACTGACACACTGGTGGGCTAACAAGTTTACGGAACAGGTCAGGAGATGGGAAGACCGTGGGGGAAAGGTAATAAGGGGAGATAATGAGCAGGTGCAGAGAATGGAGTGGAAATACTGTAGTAAGAAATAATAAGAGAAATTAAATAAAAAAAGGTGCAAGAATGAATAAACACAGCATGGGTGTGAGTTTGAGGGCTTATAAGGTGTGTGTGTGTGTGTGTGTTGCCATATGTTTATATATCACTGCATGCCTCAGCACTTTAAAACTATACACAGATGCTTTCCAACTCTTGTCAGAAATGCAGCCTGTGTCTGAATATACTGTACAGCCACAAGGGATTCACTCTGTGTGCCAATGTGACAGTGGTGATGCTGACAGTGGATCTGCTTTTAATAAGAGGTACAGCAGGCACAAGTGAGGAGCTTAGGCATCTTCATCAAACTCAAGGCCAAGCAGATGAAGTGTTCACTTGCAGGATGAGCAAAAGGTGATGCAGGAGTGTAACCACGGAGTTGATCTGCCCTCTCTTCTTCCTCTCATGTGTGTCTATCTTTCTGTCCACACATATAGACACTCGCTCTAATACGCAAATGCATAGCAGTGAGAAAGGAGGAAAGCCTGACAGAGCCCAGTGCATCATAGGTAGCCTGGCAGAGTGGCTGGGAGCGCTGTCACCAATTTGTTCTTAGCCATGGGGGACATTCAGGGGATGGAGAGGCGATGGCAGCTCCCTGTCCTCATCATGGCTAATGAGGCCGAGGCTTCTCCTTCCTTCTCTGTGTGGAACGTGTGTGTGTGAGAGATCAGTCTGTATCAGTTCGTGTCACAGTACTGCCAAAGCTCCTATTCCTGGAAAAAAATACCAGGGTTGATATCTGGCACAGATCACCCTGCACTCTTAGTTCTCCTTATACAACTCTCCTGGCTGAATTATTTACCAGGCCAAGAAACACATGCACTCACACAGAGAAGAGATCAGGTCCTGTTCAAGGCAGCTCCCATTCCGTACGTTGCAGATCTTCAGGGACACAACACAAGCTGAGGCTTGCTTGCTGTGCTGTCTGACCCATCAAACCTTTGAGAAATGAGAGAGGGGCGACAAAACAAAGAGGAGAGCGATGGCACCTGACAAGCAATATTTCTTTTAAAGAGTCAAACTGGTCAAAGTGTCATGAACTTACCTTTTAGGAAACATATAGTGTACACTGTAATGAATCCTGAAACAAATACATTTTTTTTTTCCTGGCAAGTGAATTATTGTGCAGTTATGGCCGTTTACAGTGTTTGTTTTTGTGGCATTTTGACTCTATCAATGCTTTGTAGTCACTGATATGGCACAAGAAATAAGCATTTTATTATATCACATCTTCGAAATGCATGACGAGTGATGCTCAGGTTTGTGATATAATTCTGGTTTCTATCTTGGAGACATTAAAAGTGCAAAGACTGTTCATCTTCATGAGAGGTGAGAACTGTAGGATGTGCTTGTACCAGAGGGTGGGAGGACCAACTGTATTTGTAGTTCAGCAGCTCCCCTATGTGGTATAAAAGGGAAAGTGCAACCAAAGGTACATAATTTTTTTTCTTACTCCACATATTTCTCTTATTGTGTTAAATGTAAATAATCCAATCATATAAAAAATGTACCTTATGAGTGCAAAACAGATTTGATGTTCCCCATATTTATTTTTTTTCCTTTTAGACAAAGATGGATTAAACTGAAAAGCCGAAACCTGTGATGTTCAAATACATTGTGGAGGAATATCCTCAGAAATAAAAAAATATCAGTTTCTGTTTAAAACTGCAATACCTGCTGTCAGATATGTTTTATAGCTTGTAAATATGAGAATCAAAACTGTACCATTAAAACCAAACAATAAGCTCCACTTGAAAACGAGTTATGCAATACTTATTTAGGTTTGTCACTAAGAATGTCACATTTCACATTGCTCATCTTCACTGGATTCCATGTTGATGTAAAAATATCTATAGCACCTTTAAACTAAAAAGGTCCAAACTAAGTTATCAAATACAGTTTTACTTACAGTGTGATGGCATTGCATAACAAAAACACACAAACTATTAAAGAGAAATTTGTTTTTAATAGTTAAATATAGTCCATACTCTCAAATCAATATTTTCAATGAACTACAATCAGCTTCACTCTGGGATTCATGTACTGGCCACTTGGAGATTTTGAGAACAAGTGAGACAGAAGAAAGATTAAAAATTGAGGAGAGGGATATCCGCAAGGGGATAGGAGAGAAGTTGAGAAGAAAAGCTGGCAAAAACACCAGAAAAAAGGGGTGAGAGAAAGAGGGTCTGAACTTTGGAAAAAAAAAAAAACAGAGGTAGGAGAGAGCGAAAATCTGTATTATTTTGCTGATTCACATAACACCAGAACATGGCCTAGTCAGCTAACAGGGAACAGTGGAGTAGAGATCAGCTTTTTCCACTTTCCCCTGTGGGAAACCTTTACAGCATTAAGAGACAAACCTGCCTACTCAAAGAGCTTAAAACTAAAACTTAAAATCCCCTATCATACTTCTGATTGTTAATAAATATTTGAGCTTTTCCCGCTTTATCACTTCTGGTTGTTGGAATTTACACACATTAAGACATGAAGGTAGCTGTTACACTTTGACTTTTTACACTTTTGATTTTGTCACAGTTGTAACGAATGTAGAAAACATTTCACCTGAATGCAAAGAGAAAAGTTTGTAGCAACAGTCAAATAAGTAAAGATATAAACAAGTGTTTTAATTATGACCATTAACAGTCTGGATGTTGGCTGTTTAATTAGACAGCAGATGAGCAGAGAAGGGTCATCAGGGTGCAGGTGTGGGTGGTTTAAAGAGACCAGTCTTTCTGAAGTAGCGCACAATGAGAGGCACCGACACCAGAGTGATGCTGATGCGAACTGGAGCAAAAAGCTTATGGATGGCGTAGGCCAGGACAAACGTGCTGGTTCCTGCTGCCATTTTAGAGCTAAGAACTGCCTCACTGAAGCCCAGTTTGCCCAGCACGGCCACCATATCAATCCCACTGTGGAGACAAGTGACAGAAATAGATTAGAAGTGGAAAGAATTACCTTTTTATTCACTACCTTCTCATTATGACTTTACAGTGTGTGTTAAACTCCATCTCCCAATTATCATAGCTTTTTAGTATATGATATATAGAATAATGATTTCCAACATTAGTGATATTAAATATGACTACATCTAAATGAAAAAAAAAAATAAAACAAATAAAATTTAAAATAACAATTAAAATATATATAAATCAACACATGTATAAATTAATAAACAAGTTTATTGTGCAATAATATACACAAAATGACTCTGACAAATTAAATACAAAAATTAAATTAAATTCAACAATGAAATTAACATCAAATATAATAAAAAACTAAAACCATTAAGAAAACAGAAACAATAAAGAAATGAATTATATACTGCACACAAACCCCAAACAAAAACCAGGATGTACGAATCACATTTCAAATAAATAGATGTGGCCTTTGTGCCCAGAAAATTAATCTGACACATCTTTGTTACCACCTAACTTTTGCTTCTGTGTTAAGTTGATAGAAGTGCAGTTCACTCATATCTCCACCCGAGGGAGTTGTGTCCTCTTAATGTTTCACAATAGGTGTTTTTACAGCCTTTTGACCCATTTCATGGAGCCCGGGAGGGGACATGGGAGGAAAAAAAAATTAATGGTTAAAAAAAAAAAAAAAGATATACTTATTTCGGGATCTCGCAAATGTTTTTATTGTAAAGTACTTCCGAGTCAGCTGGTTACCATAGATACGACAACAATGGAGCATATACAAGTGCATTGGTAGAGTTTTATTTTGAACTTGGTCTTAAATATAAAGACATTAAATAGGTGCTTGGCAGTAAACACGGTTTAAATTTAAGTGAGAGACATTTTAAGAGACTACTTCTCATCGCAAAACATACTCTGAACTGGCAGACATGGGTGAATCCATTAGTAAATGGTAAATGGTCTTCACTTCACCCATTCACACACACAAGCACACACACTAGTTTTGCAAGATCTCGCAAAAGTATACGTTTTTTTTTTCCCCCACCCATTAATTTTTTTTTTCTCCTATGTCCCCTCCTGGGCTCCGTAGCATTCAAACTGATCAGCGTAACAAATACTGCAAGTTGAAATACGTGACATTAAACAAATCAAAGGTTTATCAAGCTACATGTTAACACTGGCTTTGTGAGACAGTTCTGGCATTTTCATCGGAGCTATTCAGGGAAATAAATGCTCAAAGAATGCATCAACATGAGTCTTTGAGCTGCTCCAATCAATACCGACTTTCTCACATTAACAGCTCTGTTGTACTTTAGTCAGTTGAGTATAGGGATCCATCTGAACCTTGACTGTTTACCCAGCACATAGCACTGATTAGCAGGCCACATGCCTGGGCCCTGAGGTCACACAGTGGTAATGCTCAAAGGCTGCTCAGTTTTCACTCTATGGGTCTTTAACAGCTATAGGAGGAAATGTCTAAACTGTCAAACAATCACTGCCAAGTCTCTTTGGTATTCAAGGCCATGGCATGTGGGCAGATAGACAAGGGCCTGGGAACTGGACGTGCTGTGATTGTTGTCTTCTCACTGTCTAACAACATCAGCAGAATGTTACAAAATGCAGGAAATACATTGTCAAAGATTAAATTAAATTAAAATTTAATTCAATTCTAGATGCTCTGCTGCATAGTTATGTTTTATTTAAGTCCTCAGCATTATTTTAGTGTCTGTGACTGATTCAGTCAGCAGCAGTATTTCAACAACAGCAGAGCTGCTGGTGCAGTGTGGCTGACTGAGTGGAAATTTTCAAGTGTCTATGCTTTCCGTTCTCCCATAACTGGTCCCATTTGCTGCAGACATTTTGCATTCCACTGTGTATAAGCAGCCCAGGGGTCAGTGATTTCCTGTGCACATCTTCAGGTTTAAAGGAAATATTGCACTTGGATGCACAGGTAAATCATATCGGTATGTAATGTCTGATGAATTCCAGAGTTATTCTGTGATATTTGCTTATCATATCCTCATTTTCTCAACCAGACAAGTTTTATTTCAGTTAGTGAATTCCTCATTGTCTAGAATACTTCAACCATTCAGATTACATGATGGAGCAATAGTATAAATAAATACTTACAGTAATGCTTTTGTTTTTATACAATTAAGCCTACAACTATCAATTATTTTCATTATTGACCGAGCTACTGTTTATTGATGTTTTGTACCTGGATAAAAGGAGGTAGAACATTCCCAGAGATATGAGAGAGATCCCGATGTGAAAGGAAACTCCCACTGCTCCATACTCCTTGAAGACTTTCTTTAGCTGCTGGGTCTTGTTGGGTTTTCCTCCCTCAGGCTCAGGCTCCACTGGCGCCTTTTCGACAGCAGAAGCCTCCTTTAAATTCTGCTCATCCTGGATGAGGATAGGAAAAATATCACGGAGTGAGGAGTCGAAGGGTTTAAGGAAGAGAAGTCGATTAATCTATTTCTACCCGATGCAGAGGAAGAGGACATGAATACCAAACAGGAGGTGAATTGCAACTGTGGGGATCATTTCCACTGAGCATAGAAAATGACCCCTTTCACATTAGTATCCGAGAGATTCTTCAAACTGACAGCAAGGTTCAAGATGGAAACATCACTTCTGTTTCAACTGTATAAAGACTTAAAAACGAGGACTGGATTTTAAAACACGAGGCAGAAGAGGTCAAACAACAAAGTCGTTACTCCATGTTCACTTGATGTGCTGACTTTTAGCTATTTGTATGTACTGTACTGTGTACAGAAGCCAAACAACAGAAGGAGTGGAGATGCAGAAGTATCTCAACACATAATTTATGAAACAGTTAACACTGCAGAAATGTTTTTAGTTTTGAGAGAATGTACAATTTCCTGATACGTATATACACACATAACTAATATAACTACTGTGATTGTACGAGTTCAAAGTTGAGTAGGTCAAGTATGTCAAACACAACTGGAACTTTTATGTACTTCCACTATTTAAATGCAGCTGAGTCAGCTGATTAAACATAGACTGCTGCTGTTTAGTTTAGGTTATTCACATTGTCACTCACCCTTTCATACAATCCACAGTCACTCCCTCACACACAAAGACCCTCTCATAAGTGTACAAACACACAAATTACTCTGTTTGTGACCTCCAGACACACCACTCTCCAAGATGAACAAGCACAGAACACAATTGAGTCATCTGCAATGTAGCAGAGAGCGGGCAGATTACTCCAGTGTGTATGCTGGCAGTAAAACAGTTTAGTGAACTATACCACACAACAGCAATACGCTTACCACAGCAGTAGATGACATAGCCATGACTGTGTGGATGATGTGACTCACAGCAAGCAAGCACAAACTTAAGAGAGAGAAGCTACTGAATGTAAATACACTCAAACTTTAGCCACACTAAAGCCGCCGGGGTCAGATATTATGGGTGCAATCATGCATAATGTAGTAGAACATATTCAAGATTCAAAACACTTTATTAATCCCAGTGGGAAATTATTTAAATGCACCAGGTATCAGTGTATAAAGTGTAAAAATTCATGATTTAGGCTGCATGCATGACTTTTACTAAATAATTACTTCCAAAGTACTTTGAACGTCTGCTGCACTACAACACTGTACTGTTAAAGTGTAATCTCTGTAAAACTACTACAACCACCTCAAACAGTCAGTTTATCAGTGTTAAATGTGAGCTCATGAGAAATGTGTCTATAAACTTACTTTCCTTGATAATGTCTATATCAGAACTTAACAGAGTACAAAAAAATAAAAGCTATGGTGATAGTAACCATTAAAAAGCATAAAAGTAACTTTACCTGTTACAAAAATAGAAAATTATCAACTCTGTACATTACAAGCAACATGCTACTTATTTATAAATCAAATAGTGGTTTTGCATAAACAGCTGTTTCAAGATCATTTGTAATTTGTATGTTTAACTAAAAGCTAAGTGTTTGTTTCATTCACATGTGCAGTAAGTGGATCGTACTTTTAGTGTAATAGTTTGGTGTAATAGTCTTTGACGATTGTACGTGTAATATATTCAGTTGAAAAGAGCAGAAGAGCAAATCATTCATATACATCTGGAGATATCAATGATTCATTAATTAATTTCTCTTACTACTTTTATGATTAAAAATATAGTAAATATATTAACTGATGCTGCAGAAGATGAGGAAGATGTGTGGCATGAGAAACTGTATTGCAGTTTGCTGTAGCACCTGTAATATCACTTGGTGGTGCCTCTTATGGTTTAATGACGTATTGTGATTACACGCGTTTGTAAGAGCTGCACAGATTATAAAGCACACATCTCATTGCCATCCATCAAAGAAACAAATGCCAGCGTGGCTCTCTGTGCTCACTGTGGCAGTCATGTTGATGAAAACTGTAGCAGTAAAGAAATAGTTCAGGTTTTCTCAAGCTGGTAAATATAGGTTTAAAAACTGTTCCCACTTTTCACAGTGCCAGTCAATGTTTTCACCCAGGATGTAGCTACACTGTTAGAAAAGAGGGTCACACAAAGAGTGAAAGCTGCACATGGTGCCCTCATTTTATGAAATGTAGTTGCATCGAAATATATTTCAACCTATGCTTAAAAAAATCTGAAACATTCCTTTAAGTTGTCTGTCCAGTTAACTAGGCTTGGTTAGCATAGCCCCTGAGGTGGCATGATCGTTAACTACAGTTAATAATTCAATTCAATTTTATTTGTATAGCACCAAAACACAACATAAGTCATCTCAAGGCACTTTACAGTGTAAGGTTTAGGACCTTACACAAAATATAGAGAAGAAGAATATTTGTAGAAAACCAAACAATCCCACTTGAGCAAGCACTAGGTGACACATAAGAGTCTTCTGTCATAAATTGTAAATATCATATAATATTATAGTGAAATAGTGAAACCTGTGTTCACAGGTTCACAGGGGAAGACTGCATTAATTTGTTTCATGTTTAAACTGTTGAAGGCCAAAACTACAGATAAAGACTCAGGCTGTGTTTTAATTATTATATACTGAATGTCCAGCACATTTAGTCTGATTTAAAAAAAAAAAAAAACACCTGCAGGTTGTGCAGCATGCTATGTTTAATAATTTGCATTTTGACTGACTAATCACCAAATAGTGACCGATAGTGACACTTAATTTAAAACTGAACTATTATTTATATTGTTTAATTTATAATTAAAGTAATTTGGCATTTACTTAACCTGTTCCTTAAATTACTACTTTTTATGTAATGGCAAACATAGATAACATGGTGGTTTACATGATTTTATTATAGAAATAACAGCTATGTATTTCATAAACTAAGCCTTTATGCTACACTGATATTCTGCTTGCTTAAAACAGTCTTCCTTTGAGGGTCAGAGTCACACAATAAATCAAGAGGAAACAAAGAAGATGAAAAAGGGAACCGGGCAAAACAAAATGATTTTTTTTCCTCTTTGTAGTAATTTGTCTTGCTAAATTTTGCCCACTGGATGAAGCCATGGTCTTGGTGACGTATAAACTAGTCTGTCAACAATGGACAATAGGAAGGCCAGAGTGGGCGAGAGCCTTTGCTTTTCAGAGGCAATTCAGGGCGAGCTTAAAGTAAAGGCAGGCAGCAGCATGGGAGGGTCATGTGAGCGAGCGGTCAAAGGGAGTTGTTCCAGGGAGGGTGTATAGGAGGGGAACAGTGGGACTGCTGTGTCTGATAACAGCTTTTCAGAGGCATGAAAACACATGCAGGCAGAGGCACAGTGGTATGAAAAGAAGCTCACATGCAAACACACACACACACACACACACACACACACACACACACACACACACACACACACACACACACACACAC
>JAUBNQ010000023.1:17746127-17756164 GCA_032353495.1 Ctenopoma kingsleyae
ACATTAACATAATACAGATAGAACTTTCTTAATTCTTCTCCCTGTTTGGTGGTATGATATTTGGTGGGTGTGTTTTTTTTGTTTTTTTTTTTTGCATGAATTAAATTAAACACATCTCTCACTTAGCATGTATTCACTGTCTCTCTTCTCAGGTTACGAGTCTCCACACAAGAGGAAAATCACTGTTCCTGCACATCATTCCAAGGGCGCCAAATGTATTCCAGTAGAAAACAAAAGATTAAACTTATATAACGTCCTACCAGTTCCAGGTCTTCTTGTCTTTGTCAGAGATTTTAATAAGGCATGCTCTAGTTTGCTTCATCATGCTTGAATGAAGATTAGCAGGGCGCATAGAGCAGAGGGACAAGCAGCTCCATCAGACAATCTGTGGTACGACTTTAAAACTTAACAGGGTTGTTTTGGGCTACTACCATGTAACATCCCCTGTCTATATTCATCCAGTGATCTGTCACTGTGTGTAGCTAAATACTTCATTTAGGCATTTGTCATGATATGATACAATGTGAGGTATGAGATTTGGGACGGGTGCATGTTGGCTGCTGTAGGTGGAATATGCAAATCAGTCTCATAAATGATTAACCACAAATTTTAGAATTTGAATTAATCATTGCAATTTTCTTTGTACGTATGTTAACTGGTAGTGTGCAAAAGAAATCTGTCAACCCATAAGAATATTTCTTTTTTGGTAACATGCAGCTCACTGCACTATATTTTTTCAATTTTTTGGTTATTGCTCATTATAACACAGGCATCTTCGTATTCTTTGATTTTTATTTATTTTGAATCATTTGTTAATTTATAATTCACCATGTGTGAAGCTTTTATCTTTTATTGGAGTTCCAGTCATTTATTATTAATGGATATCTTTTCTGTAATTGCACATTTTTTGCTTATTTATCAGTCTTAGCAGTTATGAAACCACACATTTTGATTTTAAATAAGTTACCAATTTGATCTTGCATCAATTTATGCACTGTGATGAAAAGTTTCTTTTGATTCTTGATGATTTTAAAAATAAAATTGGTGTGGATACCAGCTATCACTATGTCACTACAGCATTTTGCATTCAGTGCTCATGAAGTGATCACTTTTATATCTGCAGAGCATTTTGAATTAAAAAAAAAAATTGTTGTTGCTCATATGAAAAGTGACAGAAATAGTTGTGAACAATGGAAAATGAGAACAGAGGAGACTAAACTCTGGCTTTTTTCTTACCTCAGGTAAAGTTGGTGCAAATGTCAGCCTGTTGGTTTTGTGGGTTTCCAAAGCTCTTTGGCCACCAAGCGCCTCTGTCAGTGCATATGTGCACTTACTAGTGTGAAAGTCTGAATAAAGTGCATGAAACTTTGGATGTACTTTGTCACTACAGGTTACTTGTGGCGACACACAGTACAACTTTGAATGGTTTCTAACTAGGTGGGACCTACTACCTTTTTAAATTAAAACCTTTTTAGTTATTTTCCAAAACCTGGTTTTGTCAAACGTGCAAAAAAGAAAAAGTTTTGAAAATAGCATCTAGTTACTCTGATTAATTGTGCATTACGAATCATTCTCACAACTCTGAGTTGGACAGACACAGAGCACAGTCTCGTACCAGTGTGGCTCCCTGAGAGTCCTGCTGGTTGACCTCCTCTCCCTGTCTCAGCAGTTCTTGAATGTCTCCCAGCATCCTCCTTTCTGTCGATGCTCGTGTCTCATTGATCATCTCCTGGGTGATGCCTGTCAATCAAACACACCAGAAGAAGAATGTTAATCATGGGGTGTTGCTCGACTGTTTTGTTTTTCCCTGCCAGCCTAATACACAACTGCAGCACACTGTGTGTTGACAGGACAAGTTTATTGCTTATATGAGCCACATTGAGGGCACAGAGCAGGGACACAACATAACATTGGTAGATAAAACTAACTTCGAAAGTGATATGTGGAGACAAAGTTTCATTTTCTGGATTGACAGCAACACATTTTTTAAATTACACTGGAGGTTTTCTATAACCATTGGTAGTTTTGCCCAATAGAAGCTTGTCAGCAGATGTAGGAAACTTAAGATTACAAGGAAAGTAGAAATAGGTTTTCTTATATGACTGCAGCACTGACTTATTTTGTTGGGTAGAAGTGATCTACAGCCAAATAAGACATGAGTAATCAATTCTGCATTAAAAATTTGAGCTTAGTTTAATGATTTAAAAACAAAAACAATGTTAATCGTTATAGAAAACAATCTAACTTTAATTAATTTAACTTTCTTGGCAATTATTATAAATGTGTATACTACTTTTAAGATCAATACAGAACTGCTGAAAAAATATTTATATTTTAATTTTAAATATTTGAAAGAAATTGCAATTTTGTCTGGCTGGCAAACAGTAGTTTACTTTTATGAAGGCCTCTCTTCCAACTTTGATGAAGAGTTTTGTGGTGTTTGGCCCAGTTGACGCTCAGGTGATTCCGTCTGTCACAGCCACTCTAAATTCCTCCTTTAATCCATCGCTCTGCTGCCAGGTAGGACTCAAGACTGTGACCACCACATGTCAGCAAAGAACTTATCCTCTCACAGCTCAGCAGTAAGGTACTGTTGTGTCCAGCATATTTAAAGAAATGTCAGACTAATAATAATGAGAACAGCCTGTCAGTTACTGATTCTTATATTCTTGCAGTATGTGACTGATTATGTGAGTTACGGTAAAGGTGTGTGAGATGCATGTTGTACAAAAAGTGTTGATTATGGAAATAATAATAATAATAATAATAATAATAATAATAATGATGATGTTGTTGAACTAAAATAGATTTAATTGTCACCTGAAATAAAAAAAATTCAAAGTAATTTAAAGTTACAAACATGGAAGGCAATTGCCTGAAACTTGTCACTCATACTTCCAATACTAACCTAAATAGACAGGCACATTAATTGTTATTATTGTCACAATATTAGCCCAACCACCTTTCTTGCAACATTGATCTATAAACTGAACCTGGCAAAGTCAAGCTAAAGCAGTAGAGAGAGAGAGTGCAACAATCCAGAGTCGAACCTGGGGCCATTGCAGTTACATGCCCTCCAACCATTAGGTTACCAGCGCGCTCCATTGAACCTGACATTTTAAAGTCAAACTACTGTTTCGCTGCCATACTCTCATCTCAGCTGTGGCCAATGATTGTGATGGAGGCTCTGGAAAAGGGTAATGAGGTTAACTGGTATTTCTCTCTGAATTCGCAATCAGAATCACAGCCGGAGGATTTTACAAGATGCTGGAATCAGGACTTAAAAGAAATGCATCCCTCCAGCAACCATTTTCTTCTGTTTCTGGAAGCAACAGTCTCTGGGACTAGAGTACAAATGCTTTGTTTCTGTCATGTACTTAGGTACAGTGATGCCCTACAGCTGCAAAAATTATCCCAAGGAATTAAGAAAAAGTATAAAATGCAGTAAACATACCTTGCTGTCATATTACAAATGTGGTACATAGATAAACTGTCACTATAATGTCACATAAACAACCAGATATGAGCCATAGAAGCTTCTTTCAAAAATCTCTGTTTAGATTTTACGTTTTAACTTTGTTTCAGGAGAGTTTGCTTGATAGACATTGTTATTTGGCACTCATTCATCCCTTTTTGTCTTTGCCCAGATTTCAGTCCCATTTCCTCGACATTGTAGCTCCAGGAAAAGTTGACACAGTATACATTAGGAGTGAACAGTAAACCTAAATCAAGCTACTGCACGACTAATGCATATTTTTATCCTCAAGTCAATAAACTGAGAAAAATGCTCATCACAGTTTCCTGCAAATCTCTGTAAATGTCTTACTTTGCCTAATAAACAGTCCAGTCCAAGACCAAACAGATAAAAAGACAGGGCTTTGGGGACAGAATATTTCAGCTGCAGCTTATTGTAGTTTAAATAAATCTGCAGACAGATACTATGTTATGGTAATATTACTATTTCCCTGAGCTACAATTGGCTGTTTTGCTTGACCAACAGTCCAAAACTTAAAGATACTGAACTTGAAATAAAGAATTCCTCACGTTTGAAGAACTGGCACTTGCAAACATTTGGGAATTACTTGAGCGATTAAAGGACCATTTACATTCTGTGGGGTCTTTTCACCATTCATCCTTAAATCAATCTCCAGCATGGTTTAAATTTCACTCCGGATAAAAAATGATATTGGCCGTGTCAGTTGTGCAGCCTGTTGGTTTGTCTAGTCTGCATTCCCCACCCTATTTCACCAGTCAGACATTTTCAGTTAGACCCAGATAGACATTTTCCCCTTATCACTGCAGCTCATCACAGATGAACTCGCCTCTGAAGGGGGAGGATCAAGAACGAGTCAGATCAGTCGATGCTGCATATAAAGTGCCGTGTGCGTGTGTGTGTGTGTGTGAGAGAGAGAGAGAGAGAGGGAGAAAGATGGGGAAGAGAGAGAATGTGCCCATCCCTGTGGCTTCTCTGGAGAGAGTCTTATCCAGCATTACAGTGCTGAGAACATTATGGGAGCAATTAGCAGAGCCTCGCTCCCTTTGATCGGCTTAATAATCATTCTTCTCACCTACTGTATCATTATCTGCATTCTGTGGCTCCAGAGACCCTATTGTAAACTGAGAAGTTCATTTCCAACTGTCTGCTTTCCCTCTCCAAGCCCCCACCCTGTCTCACTGTAGGTGCGTTTCCAGTTTTGTCTCTTTTTCAGGACGCAGCCCACACAGAATCATTAACCTTGCACTTGTTTACAATACAGCACTTATCATGACAGGGATTTTCTGACCTTTAATTATCCAGAGAAATTTGACTGAACATTCAGGATGCGCTCCAGCATCATCCTGCTTCCACTCAGTCTTGTTCTGTTTACCAGTGAGCAGCTCCACTGAAGCATTTGGGATTTAGTGTAGTGCTGAAGGGCACCTTGACCAAGGAAAATTTCAGTATTTTTCAACCTTCTTGTTGTCTGATACTTCTGTAGCATGTACACATTTTAAATCAACCCACAGCCTCATAAATGTGATCAAATTATTGCTATTGCTGTTGCTAATTATTATTACACAACTGCTAATGTGGTGTAAATGAATCTGAGATGAGCACTGAAATCATTTATGTAAATTTTGTGTATTTGGAAAGTTTTAGGAGGAATGTTTGCCTTGTTGTTTTGCTGGAGTCAGCATCTCATCAAGTCTGCTACAGAAGTGAAGAGGTTGAAGTTAGTATAGTCAGAACTTTTGTTAGTTCTTTACTTTACAGCTTGTAGTAATAGGGTAATAATGGGGTAAAAACTTGGAAATAACAAGGTAATAAAGAGGTTATATCAGAGATGTGCACAAGTCAAATCTCACGTTTTTGAGCTCAAGTCAAATCTCAAGTAATATTTTAAGAAGTGTTTGGTTGTTTGCTGCATCCAGACTCCTTACAACAGCATAGTGCTGGGTGGTATACTGGTTCATGCCGAAAACCGGTTTTTATTTTTGTTACGATATGGATTTTTCTTATACCGTAATACTGGTTTAAACAGCCTAAACAACGTTTGGAGCGTAGTGCAGCGGGAAACTGTTTTAAGACGACCTTTTTCACTGCTGCACTGCTAAACACGCATGTAACAGAGTACCTGCATTAGCAGTGAAAATGATTCAGAGAAGCTGTAGCAGACGAAGTTGAACGTGATGACACGGAACGACTTTTGCTTGTCTGTTGTCTGGAGATACTTTGGTTTTAAAAGCTCGGACGTGAACCAAACAACTATTTACTGCAAATGCTGACGCGCTAAAGTGGCAGAGGTGGCAACACGAGCAATTTGCTAAACAATCTTAGCCGCAAACATGCTGTGGAGTACCAGGAATGTATGAAACTAAGATCGGCATCCTCCACATCCTAAAACTGAAAAAGCTCCACTTTTTCCAGTCAGACGTCACTTGCAGACACGTTTGCTAATGCTTCTCTTAGGTTTACAGCATTGTTGATTTAATGACAAATTAACAGTTTGTACACCACCCTGGACGCAGATATTTTAGTTGCTTTTCAGGTGGTTGACGCAACATATTTTCCGACGCGCACTCTCTGTGTCTATTATTCACTAAAATAATCTATGCATTATATCAATGCATACTGTAAATAGGCAACAATCAGCAAAACTAAGTGATTCTCAGAAACATTTAGAATTTTAATTATATTGCCTACCTAACATATTATTAGTACTGCCTATGGATCCATCAAGCTGCCGCTGTCACAGTGTCAATTGCGGAAACCAAACTCTTAGATATATTATCTTTAATAAATTAGTAGAAATAAAGATTGTTAACCAGTCTCAAATCCCAATTCCAAGTTGAGTCTCAAATCGCTGTGTGAGCGACTTAACTGTGACTTGAGTATAGATAGTAAAACTGCGTCCCCATCTCTCGGTAATAGCATGGTAATAAGTAGCGTAATAACCAGGTAAGACAGGGTGTAATTGTTTGATAATGAGGCAAGGTAATAAGGGGGAAATATTTACGTAATAATCTATTTTGGTAATTATTTTATAAAGTAATATCATGGTAATTATCAAAGTAATAAACAGGTAATTGGTTAGTTGGAGCAATGGGTATATCTAGGTAATAGCAGGTCAGAAACATGTGGGTATTAATGTGGAACGCAAACCACAAGAGCTACAGTTGTTACCTTGAAACACACACTGTGCAATGACCATGAAACAGCTGTGAAAAGCACAACTTCCTGTTTCTACTTTATTTTACAGTAATATCACCTTACAATGTGAGCTTAAAGGTTTACAGTACAGAATATGTTAAAGTGTAGTTTAGGACTATTTCATGACTGGGAGCAGTTTTTGTTGACTGTCTGGAGGACGGACTGACTGTGAGTTTTCATATTGGGCTACAGCATATAATGAACATTTGACTGACTTTACTACACACACAGAAACAGTACTAAGCATCTTTTCCAAAACTATTTCTTTAATTTTATTTTATTTATTTTATTATTTGTATAAAGTCAAATTTCCTGCAGCCACATGTTTTGCTGCTTTGTTGCCAACTGTGTGCACACGCACTTGCCTGTAGATGTACATATTTACTATAAAACAAAAACAAAACAAGCGCTTATGTTACAACAGTAGAGTGTAAATGAAGCTGTCTATCACTTTGACTCTCGTTGTGTCAGCTTTTCTTTGTATCACAGGCAGAAATGCAAACACATCAAAAGAGCGCAAGTTTCTCCACCTCAGCACCGATCTCTCTGAACTCTTTCTCAGTAATGTCACACAGGCGAACCATACCGACTGTGGATGTTTACAGTGACACACCCTGAATAGGCAGTAATGCACTCTCACTCAGGAGGCAGACAGCTCAGAATTTCCCCGTGGGAGACTAAGTGCTTTCAGAGGTCACAACCACACTGTCATCTTCCTCTGCAGACTGTTCCTGTGGTTAAAATACTTTATAACTGCAAGAAACTTCTAACAAACTATGTAACTCGTTTAGTATGAATATGCTTCAAAACTTATCTTAATACTGTATGTAGAGGCACAGTCATAGACGCCTATGATGAAGGCATTTAATTCTACACGTTGAGAATGAGCCAATCAGAGGATTTTAGTTATTTCTGTTTGATTAGTAAGTTTTGGAGCATTTTATTTACAGTGCTGTGAAAAGGAATCTGAAAAAGGTTTTTTTTTTTGCATATTTGTCACACTTAAATTATTCAGATCATCAAACAAATTCTCATGTTACACAAAGATAACAAAATGCAATCTTTAAAATTATGAAAATAAATATCTTTCCAAACCTGCCTGGGCCAAAAACTTATTGTCAACAGAGAACAGTAGCATAAAGGTTCTGTTTGACGACTCCAGTGTCTGTTGGATACTCTACCTCTGTTGGCCATAGCTGTCTCAATGATGTCCAGTGTTGGGTCATCTTCACACAGATCATAGGGCATGTTCCCATCAGAGTTGACCGCCAGCAGGTCTGCACCACTGTGGGGCACAAGAAGATAAAGATTCTCAGAGGTTAATAAATGTTCTAAATGTGCAATGTGCATCACTAACTTGAGGACTATACCACTAGAACAGGAAAAGTTGTTTAATATATTATACTTAATGGTACCATCTGCGATCCAAATGCACCCCTGAGGGTAAAAATAACTGCCTTGTTAAATCTAATTTTGTAATGTTTTAAGAAGTTTCTTTCTTAAATGAGCAATGTTTTAAATGTGGTAAAACAGATTGCATTTCACTTTCACTGAAAAAAAAAAAAGCTGTGATCTATAACTCAAAGTCTTGGACAGGAGTGACAAAATAAATCTCAGCTAAAGCTCTAATTGATGATACTAATTAAATTCTTTCAGTCCAGGACAAGTTGCTCTGCATTATTCACGGTTTTTAAATCACTGTGGATAATAGGACCGAGCAATATGATGAGTGTTCTGACAAGTTCTACATGTCATCAGACAGCAGACGTGTCTTGTGTTGTTTCAGGCTCTAAATCATCGCCGCATGTCCACAGGCAGAAAAAAAAAAAAGTCCACGTGTTGACATACACGCTTTGTTTTTCTCCATCTGTGCACGCTTCTTTGTGTGTGCACCTGTCTTCCTGTTATGTCAGAGAAAACAATTTTATTCTAATTTAATTCTAATCTGTCTAATAAAGTTCAAATTTAATATGTCTTAAATGTATGGGATCACATTGCTCTATTTTCTTTACAATATATACAGGTGTTTATTTAAATTAATAGCATATTTATTGCAAATTGTGTATCAAAGACTGCTAATAATACCTCATTCTGTGCCATCTTATGACCTGATGCTGGGAGATCATTTAATCTTATTGTTGATCAACTATCATGTTACTGTTTTACCAAACTGAGGTTTCTAAATGAATGAACCAAACTGTACTTAAAAATTAGCAATGAAATCAGGTTCATTGTATTAAACAAATATTTGATTGCTTTACATGTGATTGTGATCCTGATTTTGAACCATATCACCCAGGCCCATTATGTCTTATGTTTCTTTAACACAGCTGGAAAATAGATTAACTATTATCACATTTCTAATTTACAATGTTGTATGTTTTTTTCTCCACTTCTATTAGGTGTGGGCTTTGCAGTTTCATTACTTCTGGGTGCATTACCATCAATTTCTGCTTCTCTGAGTTGGATGCTTTGTTGGTTTTGGAGCAGAAAATCCTCATTTCTCTTGCCCAGAACTCAATTAAAAATAATTAATTGGGTTCCTCCAAATTGCCTACTGTGGCCCACTGTGGAGAGCGGTTGCATTTATACCTGAGTAACTGACAGCACAACAAAAATATGCCTGTTAATTTAATATTTGTAGTGTGTGTACTGTGGTAGAGTGAAATTGTTAAGGAAGTGGTAGGCTCTGCCCAACCCTCCATCAGTTGTCTGAACTGCATCAAACTGATTCTGACACATCTCCTCTTGTTATTAATGTATTTACAATCCTTCATTAAATGTGAGGCCCTTGCTGTAGGATGTTCATGTTTCTTTGAAGTTTGATAAACCTACTATTATATGAAATCAGCAGCGGAAATAAGCAAGAAGCCTCATAAAAAAAACACTGTAGGACCGATTGTAGCATATTGATATGACTTACTGGGCAATGAGTATCTTCACCAGTCCTGCATGGCCACAGGTTGCAGCAGCATGAAGCGGCGTCCACAGCTCGTTGTCCTGGGCATTCACACCGGCTCCTCGGTCCAGGAGGATCTTCACCATCTCCTCATAGTTATCGATACAACACTGTGAGGAGACAGTGGACAGGGAAAGAGGTAGAAGATGAAGAGAAGAAATGTGTTTAATTTTTGATAGTGTAATCCCTGCTGGTGTGATATCTTGTAGCTGTCGAACATACAGAAAACAATGAGAGCGATAAAAGAAATGTAGGAAGAAGGAAAGAAATAGGAAAGGAGGTAAGAGCAGGGAAAGTGAGACTGAGTTGTTGACAAGGGGGCAGGAAGAGAAAACTGAGCATAAGAAAGTAAGGAGACACAGAATGAAAAGGAACAGGAACAAAAGA